>JAHIAM010003055.1:0-56249 GCA_021605205.1 Aegilops longissima
GATATGGCCTTTACATATATCCATGCATATGTGGTGTAGCTCCTTGCTTGCGAAGTACTTTGGATGAGTACTCACGGTTGCCTTGTTCCCCCTTTTTTCCCCCCTACCTCTACTCGATTGCTGCAGCAGGCGATGGAGCCGGGGCAGAGCATACCGCCTATGGCGACTACTACTGGAGGTGCCTACTACTACGTGCATTGCCCGGCAGCGACCGGGAGTGACCTAGGAGGATCGATTAGCGCCCCGATCGGCTATATCTCCCACATGTCGAGCACGACTTAGAGCATAACCGCATTGAAAGCAATGTCATAAGTGAGGTAATCTTCACACAACCCATGTAATAATTAAGGAAAGATACATAGTTGGCTTACGATCGCCACTTCACACGATACATAAATAAACATTCATCATTGAGTACACTCAAGGTCCGACTACGGAACCAAAATAAAGATACCCCAAATGCTAACACAGATCCCGAATCGTCCCAGCTGGGCACCACTCTGATCATCTGGAAGCGACACATAGTAACGACCACGTTCCTCGTCGAACTCCCACTTGAGCTCGGTGGAATCACACCTTGGCCTCATCGGAACCTGCAACTGTTGGAAGTATCTGTGAGTCACGGGGACTCAGCAATCTCACACCCATGAGATCAAGACTATTTAAGCTTATAGGAAGGACTGAGTAGTAAAGTGGAGCTGCAACAGCGACTAGCATATATGGTGGCTACTTACGCAAAGAAGCGAGAAGAGAAGCAAAGCGGGTCGTGAAACTAGTAGTGATCAAAGTGATCTGAACTACTTCGTCGGACATAACTCCAACACGTGTTCACTTCCGGACTCGCCGAGAAGAGACCATCACGGTTACACCTGCGATTGATGTGTATTTTATTGAGGTCAACTTTGGGTTTTCTACAACGGACATTAACAAATTCCCATCTGCCTCATAACTGCAGACACGGCTTTGAAAGATATTACCTGCGGTGTCCCAACAGCCCATTATAAGCTCTCACGGTCAGCGAAGGATATTCCTTCTACGGGAAGACCGATCAATCTCGGAATCCGGACTACAAGACATTTCGGCAGCAATAAAACAAGTCCAGCAAAGCCGCCGGATGTGCCGACAAATCCGATAGGAGCTGCACATATCTCGGTCTCGGGGCACACCGGATCGTCCAAGCTTAGGTAGGCCAACCCGAGTTGCCTGGTGGCCACGGCGGCTGACAGTTTGGACCAACACTCGAAGGAGCAGCGGCGGGGTTAAAATAAAGATGACCCTTGAGTCTGCAGAACCCAAGGGAAAAAGGCTTAGGTGGCAAATGGTAAAACCAATGTTGGGCCTTCTTTGGAAAAGTCTTATTCAAAGCGAACTGTCAAGGGGTCCCATAAATCACCCAACCATGTAAGGAGCATAAAATCAAGGAACATAACACCGGTATGGCCGGAAACTAGGGTGGCAAGAGTGGAACAAAACACCGGGCATAAGGCCGAGCCTTCCACCCTTTACCAAGTATATAGATGTATTAATTATAGCAGATATATATTGTGATATCCCCAACAAGTAAACATGTTCCAACAAGGAACAACATCTCCATGTTCAACAAGGAACAAACTTCAACTTCACTGCAACTAACAAGCGCTATAAGAGGCTGAGCAAAGCGGTAACATAGCCAATCAGCGGTTTGCTAGGAAAGGATGGTTAGAGGTTTGACATGGCAATATGGGAGGCATGATATAGCAAGTGGTAGGCATCGTAGCATAGGCATAGCAAAGAAGCGAGCAACTAGCATAGCAAAGATAGAAGTGATTTGAGGTATGGTCATCTTGCACGCAATGTTCTCGAGTTGTCGAAAGCTTGATCCTCGGCGTTCTCAACAGGCTCCTCGTTCACGTACTCGTCTCCGACTCTACCCAAAGCAACAACACAAACAAAGGAACCACAATAAATCACGGTGCAATGCACAACCAACATGATGCAAAACATGACATGATATGCATGATGCGATATGCAATGCGTATATGCGCTCGGAAGGTAAATGATGAACCAGGCATCAACTTGCAAACCAAGCATGCCACTGGAAAGATGAGATGATTTCGGTTGAAATCGATATAAAGATCACGGAATCGGATGCACGGTTTGCAAATGGCAAACAAAACAAGAATGGCGCAAATCTGCCATTAACAGCATGATGCCACTTTGCAAGCAACAAATAATTAAGCTACTGCACCCAAACGTAACAACAAAGCACATGGCAGTGATCTACACATGATGCTCGACAAAAGATGAGCACTGAGCTACGGCTAGTTCACATCATAACAGGTTCAAACAAGCATGGCAAAAATGCTCAAAGTAACAGGCTGGACATGGCAAAAACAGTAACAGGTTGCAATGTTCAGAGCAGCAAAACTACATGCTACAGGAACTTAAAATATCAAAACATGGCATGGCATGAATCTACTCAAAGCATATTTCAAAAGTCCCTTACTGACCATAAGCCAAAAAGGACTAGAAAATATAGTAACACCCATGTCAATATTGAAAGTCTTGTTAACAGATTCAGCAACATGACATGTCAAAAACTGATAACGAGATGGCATGTTAACAAGCTCAATGCACTCACTACAGAGCCTCAAATGATAAACTAAGCATACATACATCAATAAGACATGACATAGAAGACATACATGGCAAGAACACTAACATAGCATATATGGATCAACCACAACAAGCTTGGCAAAATTGAATAACACGTATACAATCTGCCAGGAAACATTTGGTAGCAAAAGTAGAGCTCGATTGACTCAAGCTATGGCATCCCATAATTGCAAACAAAGGCATGGATGGATAGAGCAAGTCATGCTTTACAAAACACCCTTACTGAAGTATCTCAAAATATGCATAGATCTCTTGGTATCATCAAGTAAACATGGCATCAAAATCAGCTAAAACAGGGCTGAAATCAGCAACATTAGGACACCTACTTTGCATGCTTGTGCTAGTCTCCACATAGATCACAAAAATACATGGCATATACCACTGGAAAGATGACATGGCATTTTACAAAACTCATGTAGGACTCAAATTCATAGGGTGCACATATTAATCATAGCAAAAATAACAAAGTGCAACTCTGATAAAAATCAGAAACTATCAGCACATTGCACTCTTCCAACAGCATTTCGGGCATCAAGATGAGCTCAAATGAAAATGATGCAATGGAATGAAATGATCTACTCTTGAGACGAACATTTTGACATATTATCGCGAAAAATGGATCTATGGATGCGAAGATATAGCACGTTGAAAAATGCACGAAATTACAATGATGCAAATGACTTAGTGGAAAAGAGGAGGGAGAGGTCAGCCTATTGCTGCGGATCGAGGTTGGATCGGGCCTCGACCGGCCGGATCGAGCCTGTGAGGAGTTCATGGCGTGAGGAGGAAGAAGCTTCGCCAGTGCGGCAGCAATGAGCCAGGCCATGTGCCGGAGCAGCTGGCAGTGCGTAAGAGGCAGAGGCCGAGCCGTCGGCCAGGCAATGTGGCAAGCTTCATGAGGCAGGGAAAAGCGTGGCGCCGGCGCCAGCGCTGGCGGGGAAGGCCGTGAGCCAGGCAGGTGAAGGCCAGGGCCAGGCCATGACAGGCAGGCGGGCAGCGATGTGTGGCGCCCAGGGCCACGTGGCGGTCGGCGATTAGCCGGTGGTGGAGGCCAGACGCGTCCAGCTCGCCGGACGTGTCGGCGGCGGAGGGCAAGCGCTAGGGTTAGGGTGGAATGATCCGGTTTGGGGAGGTTTGCTTAAATAGGCATAGAGGAGCTAGGAGAGTCAAATGAGGTGTAGTTTTAGCCCCACGATCGTGATCGAGCAGACGGAGAGCATGGAGGTGACTTAGATGGGTTATTGGGCTGTTTTGGAGGGTGTTGGGCTGCAACTTAAAGAGGCCTTTGCGAAGGTGCGGTTAACCGTTGGAGTACCAAGCGAGCTCAAATGACCGAAACTTGACGGTGGTCTCGGGTGTTATACCAAGGCCACTAGACAAACCTCGGTCCATTTCGAGAAGGTTTAATACCCTTTACGGAAAAGCGTAAAAGGACGCCGGGGAGATAGGAGTGCGGATTGCAAAGCGGACAGCGGGAAAAATGCTGGAATCATGAGGCGAACACGTATGCAAATCGATGCACATGATGACATAATATAAAATGCATGACATGGACAAAATGCAAACAAGGAAAACCCAACCACGGAGGAATATCATATATCAATGCGAAAATGGCAAGAGTTGGAGTTACAAATATGGAAAGTTACTTCCGGGTGTTACAACACTCCACCACTACAAGAGGATCGTCCGAGATCTAGGACTGAAAGAACTCGGATACTCGAGCGGAGGTGATCCTCGCGCTCCCGGTAGCTTCTCGGTGGAATGGTGTGACCACTTCACTTTCAGGAATTTGATTGACTTGTTGCGAGTCTTGCGCTCGGTTTCTTCAAGAATAACAGCAGGGTGCTCATGATAAGAGATCTTCTTGAAGGTCAATCTCTTGAAGTTGATAGTGCGTTCAGGAGTCTTGAAGCACTTGCGAAAGCTGTGACACGTGAAACACATCGTGCGTTTGCAAAGTTGGATGGAAGCTCAAGTTGATAGGCGAGATCGCCTCTTTTCCCAATGATCTTGAAAGGACCCACGTATCTAGGGGCAAGCTTCCTTTGATACGAGCGGCGAGTACCTTTCATTGGAGGCGGAGGTAGACATGGTCTCCGATTTCAAAAGTCACATCACGGTGCTTATCATCATAATAGCTCTTACGGCGCGATTCGCGCGGCTTTGAGATTCTCACGAATGACTTGGCACATTTCTTACATACGTGATCAAGTCATTGCCAAGAAGTTGGCGTTCACTGTCTCGAGACCAATTGAGAGATCGGCACTTTACGCCATAGAGAATTTCGAATGGGGCCTTGCGAACTTCGCTTGGAAGCTGTTGTTGTAAGAGAACTTCGGCATATGGAAGACAATCTTCCACTTCATACGAAGGAAATGACACAAGCCCTGAGCATATCTTCAAGGATTTGATTAACTTCGCTCAACTTGGCCACTTGTTTGAGGATGGAAAGCTGTCTTTGAAGCGAATGTTGGTGCCCATGGCCTTGAAAGAATCCCAAAACTTGGAGGTAAAGATGCTGCCGCAGTGCAGAAGAGATCACTTGTGGAATGCCGTGCAAGGAGACAATCTGGAGGTGTATAGCTCGCCAAGCTGAGCTGCGATGATGGATTCTTTGATAGGAAGAAAATGAGCCACTTTAGTAAGCTTGTCAATGACAACGAAGATAGCATCATTTCACGCTTGGACTTTGGAAAGCCGATCCGAAGTCCATTTCAATATGATCAAACTTCCATTCGGGAATAGCAAGAGGTTGAAGGAGACCGGCTGGTCTTTGGTGTTACCTTTCACTCTTCTGCGGACATCACACTCATTCACGAATTGAGCAATTTCTCGCTTCATTCGAGTCCACCAATATATTGCTTGAGGTCATGGTACATCTTCGTACTTCGGGATGAATGGATAGAAGCGAATTGTGAGCCTCGTTCATAATGACTTTTCTCGGATCACCCTTAGGAACCACAATCCGGTCCTCAAAAGAGCAGTGTCTTTGTCATCAGCGGAAGCTTGTACTTGGAAATGCCCTTGTCGATACCACGTTTCACTTTCTTCACCATGGTATCCGAAGTTGAGCCTCACGAATCTGATCTTCCAAAGTAGGAGATACTATGAGGTTGGCAAGAAAGCCTTGAGGAACAACTTGAAGATTCAGCTTGCGGAAAGATTCACGAGATCCGGTGAAAGGGCTTGAGGATTAGGCATTGCGATAGCTTTCTGCTCAAAGCATCTGCAATGACATTAGCTTTGCACGGGTATACTCAATACTTGGGTTGTACTCTTGAATCATTTCGACCCATCGAGTGCACTGAGGTTGAGGTTAGGCTGAGTGAAGATGTACTTGAGACTCTTGTGATCGGTGAAAATGTCCACTTTCCTTCCCAACAAGAGATGTCTCCATGTAATCAATGCATGAACAAGCTGCCGCCAACTCAAGATCGTGAGTGGGGTAGTTCTTCTCGTTGGGCTTCAAGCTGGCGAGGTATAAGCCACAACTCTCTTCTCTTGCATTAACACAGCACGAGACCTTGAAGAGAATCATCGAGAAAACTTCATATGGCTTGGATTCATCGGAGAAGTCGAGCAGGGCTGTGGCGAGTTTCTCTTTGAGGTATTGAAAGCAACGTCACACTCGGGAGACCGGACATACTTCACTGTTTACGGAGAAGGTTGGAAAGAGGCTTTGCAATCTTGGAGAAGTTCTCAACGAATCTTGACAATAGCTTGCAAGACCAAGAAAGCGGAGCTGCTTGACATACGAGAGGTTCCCAATTCACAATGCGGACACCTTCTCGGGATCAACAGCGATGCCCTTGGCGAGAGATGATATGACCAAGATAAAGCACTTCATCAAGCCGAATTCACATTTGGAGAACTTAGCATAGAATTGGTACTCTACGAGCTTGTCTAGCACCAATCGCAAATGTTTGGCATGATCCTTCTTATTCTTGGAAGACCAAAATATCATCAAGATAGACCAAGGCGAATTCATTGGTGTAGGGATTGAATATGAAGTTCATCATCCAGAGAAAGTTGGAGGAGCATTGGCGAGGCGAAAGACATGACGGTATATTCATAAGAACCAAAGCATTACGAATCTGTCTTGGGAATATCTTGTTCACGAATCGAATCGATGATACCCCATCGAAGGTCAAGCTTAGAGAACAACATAGCACCTTTGAGTTGCTCGAAAAGCTCATTGATGTTGGGAAGTGGATACTTGTTCTTGATTGTCTTCTTATTCAATGAATGATGTCGGCGCAAAAGTCGGTCCGTGCCATCCTTCTTACGGACAAAAGAACACCACAACCCCAAGGAGATGAACTGGTGCGATCAAACCAGACGCTCTTGTTCATCGAGCTGCTTCTTCAATTCCTTCAGCTCATCGGGTCCAAGCTTGTATGGGCGCTTGCAAGCGGGTTCGATGCGGGCTCAAGATCGATACGAACTCAAGCGGCGATGAGGAGGCATACCGGAAGCTCTTACGGAAAGACATCTTGGTACTCTAAGCATTTGGAATCGAGAGATGGCATTCAATTCGCCCTTCTCATTGAGAGAAAACAACCGAATGGTTTCATCACGAGAGGCATAAATGATCACATCATTAGAAGAGTGAGTCAATTGAATTTCCTGGCAGCACAATCAATTTGAGCTTTGTGTTGATAAAGCCGAGTCCATTCGAGAATAAGATCAATATCCGAGTCACCAAGGACAAGCTGGTTTAGCAGAAATCTATAATCGCCCATCTTGATAGAGACATCCGGAACCATGTAGCTTGCATGCATGAATTTACAGGAGACAACCGATAATGGTTTAGGCAATTCTTGAAAAACCAACTCATGCTTAGATGCAAAAGGTCTAGAAATGAAAGAATGCGATGCACGATATCAAATAAGACTTTTGAGGAATATCATTAGCGGAAGATTACCCAAACACATCTGAAGAATCCTCTGCTGAGCTGCATTCATCATATTGACCTTGGCATACTTTGGATTATGCTTGACCCTTTGCATTCTTTGGAAGATTTCACGGGAGGAGGAGGCGGAAGGCGCCTCTGGTTGAAAGCTTGTTAGCATAGTGACCCTTCTGCGACACTTGTTGCAAGTGACCTCGAAGGCAGACGGTGGTAAGGAGCACTTGACCTTGGAGCTTGAGAATTAGACTTGTTACGATAGCTTGGGTTGGGTGGGTGGGAAGATCCACGGCCACTGAGTTCTTCTTTGGTAAAAGGTGGCCAGAGCGGAGGAGGGCAGGTAAAACCTCTGCTTGGCTGCCACTTGAGAAGGGCGAGGAGGACTGAACTGCATCCTGATTCTCTTCTTAGAAGCCTCGCATTTGAGCTGTGCCGCTTCTTGCTTGAGAGCCATGTTGTAGAAATCATCATACTTCTGGCTCAAAGCAGCACAAGAGGTAATTGCAGATCCTCTCTCGGACCACCTCTGAGGCGATAGATCATACTCCTTTCATCGGTACATCTTGCTTAGCAAAGCAGCGAGCTTACAGGCTGGATATTGTATTGATAGACAGACATGGTGCCTGCTTGAGATTGCGGAACTCCTCACGCTTGCTCTCAACAACACTTTTGAATGTGATGAGCTCGGAAATCACGGCGGAACTCATCGAGGTGTGACCGACCTCCTCTGGAATCTTTGTATTCTTTGGAACCACTCGGCAACTTGATCCTTGAGTTGAAGCGATGCAAACTTGACAAAGTCCTCGGTCGACATTGCTACTGATCAAAGTGCTTGCAGATGTCCACTAACCAATCATCGGCGTCTGTTGCCTCAACACGAAGCGAAAGACTTGGTGATTAGCGAGGCCGGTGAGAAGTAGCAAAGTGTGGCTGATGGTTGCCTTGACCTTGATTGCCTTGATTGCCTTGCCCTTGATGCGTTCTTGCAAGAGCTGCAAAATCATCGAGCATTGGCATTGGTGGCTGCCATGATAGCTTGCCGGGCCTCTGGAGGCGGAGGTGGAGGTGGAGGTGGAGGATTGGTGATCCCCATCATTGCGATCCGGATTGAGGCAGCGTTGGCGGAGCCATCTGGAAGAGGTGACATCCGTTAGTCCTTTGATAGACAAATGATAAGTAGAATCAGCGGATAGAAATTGCAACATATAGTCTTCACAATAAACATTGAACAAGAATGAGCGAATGAATTCAAAGTTAATCATCACACGTCCATTAAAGTGAGAAGCCACTTAGATAAAGATATGGAAACAACATCATCTTAGAAACAAATCGAATATCATAACTGAAAACAAAAGGTTGGCTACTAGAATGAGCGGAACAAACACATGATAGAGATTTACGCCCAAAGTGTTAGTGGTGGGGCCCACACGGACCCGACGTATAGCGGGCGTCACGAATGACTAACAAGGCGTCCCGAATCAGCATAGCCAAGGATTCTTTAAGGCGTCTCGCGACCCTTTAAATCGGCCGTGAATGGGCGGACCACTGAGCGTTGAACCCCAATCTCAAATCATACATCATCCGGAAAGAATATCACTGTAAGCTACTAGAATTCCCCCTATAAACTCCGAAACTTTACGGTTATGCAATCTGGTGTTGGGGATCTGAGGGACACAAAATATATCACCCAAACTAACAATACCTAGATCCATTGTATCCATCCGTCAACACATAACCAAGAAATCCTCGGAAATCGTGTACCTCGACCTTGAAAAACATCCGTTATACAAGTCATGGCAATACTCCCTTTTCATACGATCTTGAGCTATCAGGGTTATCTCACCAACAACTGCACAAAGAGATTTGATGTCGGCAAAACTCGGTATTCGAGCTGCAGCGATAAAATTGTGGCGACAACACCTCGGAGCTCAACTCCCGGGACACTGCCACAACCCTAAATGTCGGGAGGCACCAAGAACAATGTTCTCGTCACAAAACCATCGGAGCGATTCCAAGATACCCGTGATCCTAAAAAAATTTTAGTGAAATTTGAGAAAGAAGAGTCAAAACTCTCGTCGGGATACCTCACCGGAAGGTCGAAGAAGGAATGGGAAGCAAAAAGAATCCTACTCTCGAAATATATAATCCTAAGACTCAAAACATTTTCCATTCTAGACTCAACAAGCGGCAAACAATCAAGTAGGGGCTCCTAAGTGGGGAAGGCTCGATACCAACATAGCGCCCCGATGCGGCTATATCTCCCACGTGTCGAGGCCGACTTAGAGGCATAACCGCATTGAAAGCAATGTCGCAAGTGAGGTAATCTTCACACAACCCATGTAATAATTAAGGGAAAGATACATAGTTGGCTACGATTAGCCACTTCACACAGTACATAAATAAACATTCATCATTGAGTACACTCAAGGTCCGACTACGGAACCAAAATAAAGAAGATACCCCAAATGCTAACACAGATCCCGAATCGTCCCAGCTGGGCACCACTCACGATCATCTGGAAGCGACACATAAGTGCGACCACGTTCCTCGTCGAACTCCCACTTGAGCTCGGTGGAATCACCTGCAGCCTCATCGGAACACTGCAAGCTGTTGGAAGTATCACATGAGTCACGGGGACTCAGCAATCTCACACCGCGAGATCAAGACTATTTAAGCTTATAGGAAGGACTGAGTAGTAAAGTGGAGCTGCAGCAGCGACTAGCATATATGGTGGCTACTTACAAAAGAGGCGAGAAGAGAAGCAAAGCGGTCGTGAAACTAGTAGTGATCAAGTGATCTGAACTACTTACGTCGAGACATAACTCCAACACCGTGTTCACTTCCGGACTCCGCCGAGAAGAGACCATCACGGTTACACCGCGATTGATGTGTATTTTATTGAGGTCCACTTTAGGTTATCTACAACGGACATTAACAAATTCCCATCTGCCTCATAACATGAGCACGGCTTTGAAAGATATAACCTGCGGGGTGTCCCAACAGCCCATTATAAGCTCTCACGGTCAGCGAAGGATATTCCTTCTCTGGGAAGACCGATCAATCTCGGAATCCCGGACTACAAGACAACTTCGTGACAATAAAACAAGTCCAGCAAAACCGCCGGATGTGCCGACAAATCCGATAGGAGCTGCACATATCTCGGTCTCGGGGCACACCGGATCGTCCAAGCTTCGGTAAACCAACCCGAGTTGCCCTGGTGCCACCGTGGTGACAGATTTGGACCAACACTCGAAGGAGCAGCGGCGGGGTTAAAATAAAGATGACCCTTGAGTCTGCAGAACCCAAGGGAAAAAGGCTTAGGTGGCAAATGGTAAAACCAATGTTGGGCCTTCTTTGGAAAAGTCTTATTCAAAGCGAACTGTCAAGGGGTCCCATAAATCACCCAACCGTGTAAGAGCATAAAATCAAGGAACATAACACGGTATGGCGGAAACTAGGGTGGCAAGAGTGGAACAAAACACCGGGCATAAGGCCGAGCCTTCCACCCTTTACCAAGTATATAGATGTATTAATTATAGCAGATATATATTGTGATATCCCCAACAAGTAAACATGTTCCAACAAGAACAACATCTCCATGTTCAACAAGGAACAAACTTCAACTTCACGCAACTAACAGCGCTATAAGAGGGGCTGAGCAAGCGGTAACATAGCCAATCAGCGGTTTGCTAGGAAAGGATGGTTAGAGGTTTGACATGGCAATGTGGGAGGCATGATATAGCAAGTGGTAGGCATCGTAGCATAGGCATAGCAAAGAAGCGAGCAACTAGCAAAGCAAAGATAGAAGTGATTTGAGGTATGGTCATCTTGCGCAATGTTCTCGAGTTGTCGAAAGCTTGATCCTCGGCGTTCTCAACAGGCTCCTCGTTCACGTACTCGTCTCCCGACTCTACCCAAAACAACAACACAAACAAAGGAACCACAATAAATCACGGTGCAATGCACAACCAACATGATGCAAAACATGACATGATATGCATGATGCGATATGCAATGCGTATGCGCGCTCCGGAAGGTAAATGATGAACCAGGCATCAACTTGACAAACCAAGCATGCCACTGGAAAGATGAGATGATTTCGGTTGAAATCGATATAAAGATCACCGGAATCGGATGCACGGTTTGCAAATGGCAAGCAAAACAAGAATGGCGCAAATCTGCCATTAACAGCATGATGCCACTTTGCAAGCAACAAATAATTAAGCTACTGCACCCAAATGTAACAAGAAAGCACATGGCAGTGATCTACACATGATGCTCGACAAAAGATGAGCACTGAGCTACGGCTAGTTCACATCATAACAGGTTCAAACAAGCATGGCAAAAATGCTCAAAGTAACAGGCTGGACATGGCAAAAACAGTAACAGGTTGCAATGTTCAGAGCATCAAAACTACATGCTACAGGAACTTAAAATAGCAAAACATGGCATGGCATGAATCTACTCAAAGCATATTTCAAAAGTCCTTACTGACCATAAGCCAAAAGGACTAGAAAATATAGTAACACCCATGTCAATATTGAAAGTCTTGTTAACAGATTCAGCAACATGACATGTCAAAAACTGATAACGAGATGGCATGTTAACAAGCTCAATGCACTCACTACAGAGCCTCAAATGATAAACTAAGCATACATACATCAAGAAGACCTGACATAGAAGACATACATGGCAAGAACACTAACATAGCATATATGGATCAACCACAACAAGCTAGGCAAAATTGAATAACACATATACAATCTGCCAGGAAACATTTGGTAGCAAAAGTAGAGCTCGATTGACTCAAGCTATGGCATCCCATAATTGCAAACAAAGGCATGGATGGATAGAGCAAGTCATGCTTTACAAAACACCCTTACTGAAGTATCTCAAAATATGCATAGATCTCTTGGTATCATCAAGTAAACATGGCATCAAAATCAGCTAAAACAGGGCTGAAATCAGCAACATTAGGACACCTACTTTGCATGCTTGTGCTAGTCACCACATAGATCACAAAAATACATGGAATATACCACTGGAAAGATGACATGGCATTTTACAAAACTCATGTAGGACTCAAATTCATAGGGTGCACATATTAATCATAGCAAAAATAACAAAAGTGCAACTCCTGATAAAAATCAGAAACTATCAGCACATTGCACTCTTCCAACAGCATTTCAGGCATCAAGATGAGCTCAAATGAAAATGATGCAATGGAATGAAATGATCTACTCTTGAGACGAACATTTTGACATATTATACGCGAAAAATGGATCTACGGATGCGAAGATATAGCACGTTGAAAAATGCAGAAATTACAATGATGCAAATGACTTAGTGGAAAAGAGGGAGGAGAGAGGTCAGCGCTGCGGATCGAGGTTGGATCGGGCCTCGCCAACTGGCGGATCAGTATGAGGTTCGCTTGGTGAGGAGGAAGCTTCCTTGGTAGCTAGTAGCAGTCGGCCTTGAGCTTGGCGGCATGAGGGCAGTAGCCCTTGGGCAGGGAGCAGCCGATCGGCCAGGCTTGTGTGTGGCTCCTTGAGGAGGGCAGGCGTGGTGTGGCGCCCATGTGGCAACCAGGGGCCGGGGCCGGAGTGCCCAGTGTGGGCCAGAGGGCCCATGTGCGCAGGCGGGCAGCAGCGATGTCAGGGCGCCAGGGCCCGTGGATCGGCGATTGGCGGTGGTAGAGACGGACGTCCGGCTCGCCCAGACGTGTCGGCGGAGGTTGGCTGCTAGGGTTAGGGGTGGAATGATCCGGTTTGGGGAGGTTTGCTTAAATAGGCATAGAGGAGCTAGGAGAGTCCAAATGAGGTGTAGTTTTCGCCCACGATCGTGATCGAGCGACGGAGAGCATGGAGGTGACTTAGATGGGTTATTGGGCTGTTTTGGAGGGTGTTGGGCTGCAACTTAGAAGAGGCCTTTGCGAAGGTGCGGTTAACCGTTGGAGTACCAAGCGAGCTCCAAATGACCGAAACTTGACGGTGGTCTCGGGTGTTATACCAAGGCCACTAGACAAACCTCGGTCCATTTCGAGAAGGTTTAATACCCGCTACGGAAAAGCGTAAAAGGACCGCGGAGAGATAAGTGCGGATTGCAAAGCGGACAGCGGGAAAAATGTTGGAATCATGAGGCGAACACGTATGCAAATCGATGCACATGATGACATAATATAAAATGCATGACATGGACAAAAAGCAAACAAGGAGAAAACCCAACACGGAGGAATATCATATATCAATGCGAAAATGGCAAGAGTTGGAGTTACAAATATGGAAAGTTACTTAGGGTGTTACACCCGGCGCAGGAGGCTGCTCCTCTTCGATCTGTATCGGTTTGTGCTAGCCATCTTATGGCAACTTGTTTAACTTATGTATGCGTGCTCGAGATATTGTTGCTTCCGGTGACTTCGTCTATGATCGAGCACTTGTATTCGAGCCCTCGAGGCCCTGGCTTGTATTATGATGCTTGTATGACTTATTTTATTTGTAGAGTTGTGTTGTGATATCTTCCGTGAGTCCTTGATCTTGATAAATGCGCATTTGCGTGCATGATTAGTGTCTGATTGAATCGAGGCGTCACAAGTTGGTATCGAGCCATTGCTGTAGGAATCCCCTTCCACACTCCTTGGCGAAGTCGAGTCTAGACATTGCAAAAACTTTTACTAACTTGGCTGTGTGCCTTACGGGCGTCGCCATCGGGTGGTACTAGGATCTTTTACTCCTCGACCTTTACTCGGGACTCTGAACTCTCTTCTACTCGGGTTAAGCGATTTTACTAACTATCACTAGGATCCCGTGATCGCATTCACCCCAAAGTTGGATATAGCCTTAGTTGTTTTTGGAATTGTATTTGAGCAATTTCCACTTGTCATTTGACTCCTTTGAAGCGTCTTTGTTTTCAGATGGAACCCACGAGGCAGGTAAATGCGCCACCACGGCTGACCATTGGTGCCTCGGGATCACTGCGGTGCTAGCGAGATGATGACCTATCTGGGTTATCGCTGGCACCCTGAGTACACCGTCTATGAGTACCGGGACTATAACCGGGAGCGATGTCGCGCCATCGTCCACCTCTACTCTCGGGAGTATGAGTCCACTCTTGTCTTTGCACACGCACATGGTGTTGGAGTGACTATCGATATGGCAGTCCACGATCTGCTTATGCTGCTCGACCGTCTTCGTGCGAGTATCGAGTTGGACACCTCCCCTTGAGCACATTGCTATCGCGTCGATGTTGGTGAGGAGGTTACTACCTGCTGCCTACACTGCTTGTCACGAGAGAGCCTTTCCACCATCGAACTTTGTTACGCATGCGATGGGCTGGATCGAGCTAACCGAGCTCTTATACGAGTTGTACATCACCCGTCGGCACCTCTACCGTGCTCGGCGCTGATGCCCCTTTGTCCGATCCGGAGAGCTGCGCGTTACGTGATCTACCCAGCCGGACCGTGATCCCCGGGGTGTCGGTTGGCGGGCGTGGGAGGCTACTCTCCGCACAGCCCTTTACGCCACACGGGCGTCGGATTCAGCACGGAGTATCCGCGGCCCCAGTCAGCGGCGTGGAGGACTATCCTTTGCCGCACTACCGACTTTGGGATCGGCTACCTCCAGCGATGCACGCGTGGGACTGATGTGAACTTGCTTGTTAGTGTTTGATGTATTACGCCAGCGAGCTGCGTGCCGCCCATGATGTAGTAGTCTATGTCTTGGACTCTATGTATCGAACTCTATGCATGATTCCTTTTGTAAGATATGCCAACTACTATGTAGTTCCCATCATCTGCTTTCATTATGCATGTTTCATCATGAATGATTCACATCTCTTGCTTAATTTCTCAAATCTTTGAACTACCTGTTATATAATAGCGGGATGGTTAGGCCAGCAGGTCGTGGTCGTGGTGCCAACTTCCCACCACCGCTGAGTACATGGCTGGTATGGTCCAACAGCTCGAGATGAATCGCCGATTCATGGAGAACATGATGGCTCAGTTTCCTCGCCAATATGAACCAGCACCCAAGCGGAACAACTCTGCGAGTTTCATACGCGCTGAACCCCAGCGTGTACCGCAGCTCAACCCAGCCACTTTGGATCTTGATGGTGGCTCCGTGACATCACCTATGAGATGGAGTCTGCTGATGTAGCCCACCGGCTATGTCACCTTTGCTTCCTTCTTCTGAAGGGACCCGCAGCTCAATGGTGGGACAGCCACAGGCGTACTCTGCCGGTTGGAACACTCATCACTGGCGGACTTCGGGCTGCCTTCGTGCCGCTTCATCCCTCAAGGGGTCATGGACGGAAGAAGCGTGAATTCTGCAACCTCACCCAAGGCAACAAGACTGTTGAAGCCTATCGGCGAGTTCTGGACTTGTCTCGCTATCTTGAGGAGGATATTGCAAGCGATGCCTTGCAGACGAGGAGAAGTTCGTGGCGGTCTTCAAGGCGACATCAAGCTCGCACTTTTAGTACCGACTTTGCTGATTTCGCCACCTTGGTGAACAAAGCTATCAATGTCGAAACTGGTGCAAGGAATACGAGGAGTTCTAACAGGCGCAACCGTGACACGGGCTCATCTTGAGCCCGTCCTCACGAGCGCAAGATATGGATTCCCAACAGCATGTACCAGCCGAATGCTCACTGCTTCAAAGGCAGAACTATACTACACCTCGTGCGCCTACAACTAAGCAGCGAAGCTTCAGCTCCACCACCCCAAGCTCTGTTCCCTCCCAATAATGGCTTGCTGCTTGGTGCGGACAGCGAGGCACCGTGCTAGAGAATGCAACAGAACGAGAATCAGTGGCCCTTCCAGTGGTGGCCGTGGAAACACCGAACCGCAACAACACTGCAAGTCTTATGGGCAAGCTCAGGCCAACCACGTTGATCACGAGCGAGGCTCAAGACCAACCTGCTCTTGTGATGGGTACACTTCTCGTAAATTCAGTACCAGCATCGTCTTATTTGATCTGAGGGCATCGCATTCATTCATGTCGAAGATTTTGCATTCATGCATGGCATTAAAAGTGAAGACATGAATGCTTCACTATTAGTACACCCCCACGGGCCAATGTCGGACTTCCATGATTTTAGCAGCGTCCCGTTGAAATCGAAGGAATGGAATTCCTTGTCTGCCCATCGTCTTTGAAGTCTTGTAGCATTGACCTCATTCAGGAATGAATTGGTTGAAAGCTTATCTGGCGTCAATCCTTTGCGCCACAAAGACCGTCCATCTGCTACACCCCGGATGAAATAGTCACTTACCAAGCTCATACGGTGCAAAATGCGAGGCAAGGCTCTATGCCATTGAATGCATTGAGCGCGCACCCTCGAGGGTATTGAAAACATTCACTGTCGTTCGAGACTTCCAAGGCGTCTTTCTGAAGAACTTCGAGGATTCCCCTGCTAGAGCTGTCGAATTCGTCATCGACTTGAAACAGGCACCACTCCTATAGCCAGCGACCCTACAAGATGCCGCGCATGAACTCCTTGAGCTAAAGGCGAAATCGACAAATCTCTTCAAAGCGGTTTCATTCGCCCAAGTTGCTCTCCTTGGGAGCACCTTCTCTCTTTGTTAAGAAGAAGGATGGGACAAACTGATTGGTCCAAGACTACCGTCCTATAAATCAAGCTACCATTGAGAATAAGTATCCTCTTCCTCGGATCAATGATCTTTATGATCAATTGGCTGGTTCGTCGGTGTTCTCGAAACTTCGAATTGAGGTTGGGTTACCACCAGATCCGTGTTCGCGAGGAGGATATCCCCAAGACCGCATTTGTGACTCGTTATGGTTCATACGAGTACACGTCATGTCTTCGACAACGAATGCTCAGCCACCTTCTCTCTTTGATGAACTATATATTCATGGATTACCTCGACAAGTTAAATGCGTGGTTTATCTGGATGATATCTGATCTTTTCCAAGAATGAAGAGGAACATCTTTGAACATCTTAGTCTTGTCTTTGGAAAAGCTACGAGAGCATCAACTCTATGCCAAGTTCTCCAAATGTGAATTCGGCTTCCGAAGTAACCTATCTTGGGCATGTCATTTCTAAGGATGGTATTGCGTCAACCACGAAAGAGTTCAGGCCATTCTCGATTGGACTCCTCCGAAGAGCGTTAAGCAAGTCGGAAGTTTTCTCGGTCTACTTGACTATTGCCGTCGATTAAGTGAGAACTTCTCCAAGATTTCCAGAGCCTCGACTAACTTTGTTGCATAAGGCGTCAAATTCCAATGGACGAGATAAATGTCGGGAAAGTTTCGGGCACTCAAAGACAAGTTGGCGTCTGCCCGGTGCTAGCTCCTCCGATACTAAGAAGGACTTCGTCATTGACTGCGGCGCTTCTCGTCAAGGTTTAGGCGGTGTCCTAATGCAAGAAGCGCAAAGTGGTTGCTTATGCCTCTCGTCGATTCGCCCTCACGAGAAATACCCAGTTCATGACCTCGAACTTGCTGCGTCATTCATGCACTAAGCGATGGCGACATTACCTTCTCGTGTCGTTGCGAGATCTTCACCGACCACCAAAGTCTGAAGTATCTGTTTACCCAGCCAGACCTGAACCTCCGTCGGCGAGATGGATGGAGGCTGTTGAAGACTTTGATTTGGGTATTCCTATCGCCGAGCAAGGCTAATGTAATGGCTGATGCCTTGAGCATAAATCTTCTGCAATCACCTTGAGTTCACAAAGTTCAGCCCCACTTGTTAAAGAATTCAGAAAATTTGAACCTCCATATTGTTCCTCGGGTTTTCGCTCCCCTCCTCGGAGTTCATAAGATGAATCTCCGTGTTGTTCCCCGAGGTTCCCTCTATACCACGGCTGTTGAACTCCGATCTCGTGGGCACCATAAAGACAATGCAGGGATTTGACTCTGAAGTCTACAAGATTAAACAAGACATCAAAAAGAAATCCCTCATCCTTCACTATTCTTGATGATGGCGCCTTGTACTTCAAAGGCCGCCTAGTGGTGCCGTGTAGAAGGAAAACCTGAATATGACTCGAAGGTTATGAAAGAAGCTCATGATCGCCACTATGTATCCATCCTGGTAGTACAAAGATGTATCAAGACATTAAATCGAGATTACGGTGGTCTAATATGAAGCAAGACATTGCTCGCTATGTTGTTGAGTGTGGCGTTTGCCGTCGTATCAAAGCGAACATCAAAGGCCTCTTTGGAACTCTGCAGCCTATCTCTATTCCTGAATGGAAATGGGACCATGTTGAAATGGACTTAGTCCTTGGATTTCCCAAATCGCGAAAGGTAATGATGCTATTCTTGTCGTCATTGACCGGCTTTCTAAAGTTGCACATTTACGGCGGTCGAAAAGCGATCTTTGCTAGCCAGCACAGCGCTCTATATGTCGAAATTGTTTCACTTCACGATATTCCTTTGGTTATCAGTTCGGACCGTGGCAGCTTATTCACTTCTAGATTACGGGCTAGTTTTCAAGAAGCTATGGGGACTCATTTATCTTTCGATCTGCGTTTCATCCATGATCTCAAGGGCAAGTTGAGCGTGTCAACCAAATTCTTGAAGACATGCTTGAGCTTGTGTCGTTTCCTTGACAAGAAATGGGAGGAATCTCTCCGTATGCTGAGTTCTCTTATAATAATAGCTATCAAGCTAGTCGAAGATGGCCCCCTTGAAGTGTTATATGGGCGAAAGTGCGAACCCCTCGAACGGGTCGAAGCTGGGGCGTCCACTCTTGGTCGGATATTATCAACATGCCGAAGAACAAGTCCGCATTATTCGCGAGAATCTCAAGACTGCTCGATCGCGTCAAAAAAGTAATTATGACCGTCATCACAAAGACATGGTCTATCAACTTTGGCGAAAAGGCCTATCTTGGCGTTACACCAATGAAGGGTGCTCTTTGCCGGGATCAAGGGCAAGTTAGCGCCTCGCTATATTGGCCCTTTCACTATTACGGAAAGGCGTGGAAAAGTGGCTTATCAAGCTGGAGCTTCCGTCGAACCTTTCTCGAGTTCACGATGTGTTCCACGTGTCACAACTCGGCCTGCTTCAAGGACCCAATCGAGCGATGGACCATGAAGTGCTCGGTGCAACAGGACCTCTCCTATAAAGAGCATCCGGTCCGCATTCTCGACCAAGCTGAAACGCCGCTGCGTCGGAAGGTGATCAAGTTCCTCAAGGTCCGATGGTGAATCACTCGATGGCGAAGCCACACAGGAGCGAGGATCGTCTCTGAGATGAATATCCGCACTCTTTCCTTCTACCTCCTAAATCTGGGGCCGAGATTTCTTGTGAATGAGGAGATTTGTAACACCGGATGATTAAGAGCAGTAATCACCCGATTCTTGTGCCAAACCTCTCTTTGATTGAACCCGTTCTAAAACAAAATCAAAACAAAAGCAAAGATAAAAAGTTTCAAAACAAAAACTAAAAATGTTAGGGGTTGTCTAAAATAGCAAACCTAATTATGGTGGGGTGCACAAAATTATGTAAAATGTTTTGGCATTTTAAATAAGCTAAAACAGAAAGCAAAAAAGAAAATAATAAAAGAAAAGAAAGAAAAAAAAGAGAGGAGGAAAACCCCTGGCCCAGCCAGCCCCCCCCACTGGCCCTCGCCAGCCCATTCCCCCACAGGCGGCCCAACAACCCAGCCATAACCCCCCCCAGCGGCGAACCCTAGCCGCCTCCTCCCCCCCCGCACCACCGATCCCTCTCCCCCTTGCTTGATCTAGATCGAGGCGAGACCCCCCGCCCACCTGCCGTGGCCCCGCCCACCGCCGCCGGAACCCCTCCTCCTCTCTCTCCGCCTTGGGGTCCCCTCCCCCCTCCTTGCCCCAGGCCTTCGCCTTGCCTTGGATCCCGGCCTCCCGGCCGGCGCCACGCTCCCCGCCCGCCTCCTCGCCGGTCACCGTCGACCTCCATCGCGCCCGCTTCCCTAGACCAGCGCACCCCACTGTGAGGCTTCGCCTCCCCGTGGTTCCCTCCCCTCCCAGAACAGCGCCGTCGCCGGAGCCCTCGCCCGGCTCCGGCCGTCAGGCCACGCCCACACCCCCCCGTTCCCTCTCCTTTCCCCTGCATGGCAGCTCTTGGCGGCCGTGGCCCCCCCTCTCCTTCCCGGCAGCAGGCGCCTTTCCCCCCGGACCTCCCGTCGTTCCCCCCCACCCGGCGGCCTTCGTCGGCGCTCCGCGCCCGGTCACCGCTTCTCCTCCGGCCTCTTCTCCCCTCATGGGCTCGGCCCTCCGACCGCCTTTGATGGCAGCGCCCCTCTGTGCGCCGCCGGATCCGCTTCTTGGCACACCGCGTCTTGCCGTCTGCGACCGCCGCCCACAGGGCATCTTTCCTTGAGGCGGGCGCCGCCCTTGCCCGTCGGGTTCGCGCCCTTGCTGCCCGTGCCCTCGCAGGCGAGCTCTAACCGCAGGGCAGCCGCCATGGACCATAACCGCTATGGCCTAAGGGCCGATGACATGTGGGGCCCTTGAGCAGCTTCAAAAAAGGGAAGAAAAGAAACTAAAGAAATCTATATATAAAATAAATAGTTAATAATAAAATTAATTAATTAATTAACAATTAACTCTGATTTAATTTTAATTAATTAATTTGTTAAGTAATTAATTAATCTAATTAATTCGATTAATTAACCTAATCACTAATTAACCTAATTAACTAATGTTAATTAACTCTGATTAGGTTAATTAGATATTAGTGAATGACATGCGGGACCCACTGTTAGGGTTGACTCGGTCAACCTGTTGACTCTGATGTCGGCATGACATCATCTTGATGTCATAAATGCATTTTCGAGATTAATTAAATAATTAATTAAAATTCCGAAATTAATAAAATCTTTTAAAAATCATATCTTTTAATCCGTAATCCGGTTAAAATATTTTCAACATGAAAGTTGCTCGAGCGGCGAGGCGAATCCGGATCGCGATCCGTTCGTCCACCACACACCTAACCTATCGAACCTGCAAACTTTCCTCTCGGTTCATCATCGGCGGGCGTCCGGGCAGGAAAACTTCCGGATGTTTTCCCCTAACGATACCCCCTCATACCACGTTAGAACACGCCTAGCATCGCTTCTTGGCATGTCATGCATCGATATGCATCTGTTTACTTTGTATTCATTGTTTCTTCCCCTCTTCTCTCCGGTGAGACTCTGAGACCGGCCAGCTGCGGTGGCGGTTCGACTACGGTGTTGGCGACCCCTCTCTCTTGCGGAGCAACAGGCAAGCCCCCCTTGATCACCGGATATCGCCTACTCTTATCTACTTTGCTTGCATTAGAGTAGCATAGCATATTCTTGTTTTCGATTACTCCTATCTTCTTTGCATAGCTTTGTCCTTGTAACCATTTGTTACCTTACGCAATCCTATATGCTTAGTATAGGATGCTAGTACTTTCATCTGTGGCCCTACATTCTCGTCAAATGCGTCTGCGTGCTATACTATCGGGCGTGATCACTCGGGAGTTGATCACGGGTATATACTATATCTTATACATGATACATGTGGAGACTAAAAGTCGAATTGGTGATGGAGCACCAGAGTGGATCCTTGAGGCGGGGCGGCAGGCAGGTTGAGACCGCCTAGGAGAGAGGTGGGCCTGGCCTGTTCGGCGTTCGCGATTACTTATCACGCTTGAGGTCTTGGTATTTAATCTGGGTTGGCTCTGAGCTTATCGCACTAACCATCTCTGGCAGGAGTAGTTATGGGTATCCGGCGTCGTGGTATCGGCCAGCACTTGAGGCGTCGTGACGGGCGGCCTTGCGCGCCCGGATTGGACTGGAGCGCTGTTAGGCTAGAGTGCGCTTCGGCCGCCCTCATAACGTCTTGGTGTGCTTTCGAGGCGATGGGCCCGGACCCTGCGGCGCTTAGGTTTAGACGGCGTCTTGGCCTCTCTATTGTGCCTAGGTGGGGCTGCGGCGTGTTGATCTTCGCGGCGGGCATGACCGAGGAAAGTGTGTCGGCCAAATGGGATCAAGCGTCTTTGGGTAAGATGGTGCACCCTGCGGAAGATTAATCTATTCGGATAGCCGTGATCTTGATGCAGGGCGACTTGGAGTTGTACCTTGAGCTTATGACAACTAGAACCGGATACTTGATAAAACACACCTTCCAAGTGCGGATACAACGGTGGTCGCTCTCGCTCGGGGATATGAGCGGGGATGCGGGTAGGATATGCTATGTGATGTTACTTGGAGGACTTGGTTGTCCTCCTACTGTTGCAAGACAGGTGTCGAGCGTAGTCTTCGTTAAGACTAACTATCCCCTCTTATTACGGCATTCTGCGATTCGGTCCTTGATATGGCCTTTACATATATCCATGCATATGTAGTGTAGCTCCTTGCTTGCGAGTACTTTGGATGAGTACTCACGGTTGCCTTATTCCCCCTTTTTCCCCTACCTCTACTCGATTGCTGCAACGAGACGATGGAGGCGAGGCGAGCGCCACCGCCTATGGCGACTACTATTGGAGGTGCCTACTACTACGTGCAGCCGGCGGCGACCGGGAGTGACCTAGGAGGATCCCAGGCGAGGAGGCTGCTCCTCTTCGATCTGTATCCCGGTTTGTGCTAGCCATCTTATGGCAACTTGTTTAACTTATATACGTGCTCGAGATATTGTTGCTTCCGTGACTTCGTCTATGATCGAGCACTTGTATTCGAGCCCTCGAGGCCCTGGCTTGTATTATGATGCTTGTATGACTTATTTTATTTGTAGAGTTGTGTTGTGATATCTTCCGTGAGTCCTTGATCTTGATAAATGCGCATTTGCGTGCATGATTAGTGTCTGATTGAATCGAGGCGTCACACACTAATACGACATAACACATAAGAAGGGTTAAAGTAAATCGACTTTGTTGGAAGGGTAGCATTTCCCTTCTTGGCATCACCACCATTCACATTGTTCTTCTTCTTCTCCTTAGAATCACCCTCTCCCTCCTTCACAAAGGTTTGCTTGAGAGGAGGAGGTCGTTTGTCCTTGTCATTCTTCTTATTGTTCTTGAATTTGGGTGTGAACCCAATCCCTTCCTTGGCCACAGCTTCCTTTTGATTGCTCAAAAGGTCGTTGAGGTTCTTCTCACCTTGTATGCACGACACAAGGCCTTTCTCAAGTTGCTCCTTCAACTTTGCATTCTCCTCAACAAGATGCACATGCTCACAACACGGGTTAGTAGCATTTGCATTATCAATTAAGACCATATGAGGAAAAGTGGCTTTCTCCTTGTTTAACTTTACTTGGAGTTGATCATGAGACTCTTTGAGGCTAGCATGAGCACCCTTCAAGACCTTGTGAGCCTTGTCAAGTAAGTAAAACTCCTCTTTGAGTCTAGCAAGATCAACCCCAAGCTTGGCCTTCTCGGAGTTTAGCACACAAGATACAACAAGAGCATGATCAAGATCTTTCTTTAATTTAGCGTGGTCATCGTTGTATGACTCCTCAAGAGCCAAACGAAGACCTCGCTCTTCCTCAAGAGCATTGGAAAGATCCAAAATTCAACGGCATAGTCACGACTATGCCCCTCCATCTTAGAGATGGTACCTTCGTGAGCCTCGATCACATCATTGGCTTCACCAAGTTGTTCCAAGAGTGCAACGAAGTGCCTCTTGGATTTACCCTTGAGTTTACTCGTAAAAGACTCAAATTCATTCTCCTCCACATTAGACCCCTCATGTTCATCAATGCAATCTGTCAAAGAAGGATTATTAATGATGGTAGTTTTGATGTTGGGGGTTACCTTGTTGGTGGCTTTAGCCATGAGGCACTTGGCGGTGATGTTCTCATTGGGTGAGTCGAAGAGAGACACCCGTGGAGTTGTCGCAATGGCAATGGAGGCCATGGCAACCGACTCACTGTCTTCATCATCCTCATTGTACTCTTCTTATGCCACCAACCCCTTGGGAGGAGTCTTCTTGGTGAAGTTGCTCTTGTTGGGGAATGACTTGGCCTTGTCTTTTCGGATGACCTTGCCATCATTGTCTTCCCTCTTCTCATAAGGGCATTCCGCAACAAAGTGGCTCACATTGCCACAATTATAGCAAGTCCTCCTCATTGCTTTCCTTGGCGCCACTTGAGTTGTTCTTGTTTAAGTCGGGACCTTGTGCTCTTCTTGCTCCAAAATTGCCTTGAAGCAAGAGCCATGTGTTCATGATAAGCATACTTTGTATCTTCGGGATTGCCCTCCTCTTCTTCCTCTTCGTCCTTTTCTTCCACACTAACCTTGGCCTTCAAGGCAAGATTGTGCTTCTTTGCTCTTTGAGAACGTAACACCGCATTGTCGGCGGTCTTGTCCAAGATACTCATTGCCACAAACTCATCCAACACTTCACTTGAGGACAAGGTGTGTAAGTCTGGCCTTTGACGAATGACGGAGGACATGGCCTTGTGGTAAGGCATCATGGCCTTGAGGAATTTGTGCTTGATCCAATTGTCATCCGTATCCTTGCTCCCATGATCTTGGGTGAGATCGCGAGTAGTTAATCTCGATAAAGCTCACGAGGTTCTTCATCTTCTTTCATTGCAAACTCATCGGCTTCATCTTGCACCACTTCATAGTTGGGCGTTGAATGCTAGCGCTTCCCTATAGAAATAACATGGCACCATGCATCCGTAGCCCGGTGAAGGGCGGAGATGAGCAAGATCTTGGTGGAATTTCATCTTGGATGATGAAGAGAGCATTCTCATTGAATTGATTATCAGCGGCTTCTCTAGGGGTGAAGTTGCTTGGTCATCTTGGATAAAACCTTCTTCAATGATTCTCCAAAGATTAGTATTAACATGGTTTAAATGACACTTAAGCGATAAAACCAAGAATCAAAGTCCTCATTTTACGCAATCTTAGGGGAGGACCAGCATGATTTAAATGAGTGGAAGAATCGGTCCACCATAAGTAGCGGAGGTTCCACATGGGCAAAGATGTCGTTACCATTTTACCACTAGATGAAGGAGCCTTTTCACTAGTAGCTCCCCCTTGCGGAGTTAGCATCCGTCACCTTGTTAGTGGGATCACCCACTTTCATCGGTGTGGTGGATAATTTAAGCCCTTATAAGAATTTGTTAAACATGTTTTCAACCTCGATGTCGTTATGGAGGTTTTCAATGTGTCCAAAGCCACATTGAATTCCTCATGAGACCTTGGTTCATCGGTGTAGACAAGACCAGATTCACACGGTGCTCCTCCCCACCATCTACGGTGTCAACCATACTCTTGGACGGCAAAGTCCTTAATAAAGAGCGAGGCTCGATACCAAGCTGTAAGGATCGATATAGTTGACTAGAGGGGGTGAATAGGCAACTAACAATTTTAGCTATTCTTTACCAATTTAAACTTTGCAACAAAGTAAGTTGTCTAGATATGCAACTAGGTGAGCAACCTATATGATCACGACAACACCAAGCACACAAGCAAGCAACGGATGCAATACACTATAAGCTTGCACAAGTAAAGGTATGAGATAACCAAGAGTGGAGCGGTGAAAGGCGAGGATGTGTTACGCAGTTCCTTCGTTTTGAGGAAATCGTCTCCGGTGGGGCGGTGTGGAGGCACAATGCTCCCCAATAAGCCACTAGGGCCACGTATTCTCCTCACGCCCTCACACAATGGGAGATGCGTGATTCCACTATTGGTACCCTTGGGGGCGGACAGGACCTTTACAAACAAGGTTGGGGCTCTCTCCACAAGCTGAATTGGAGGCTCTAGCAGAAACCCACGAGCTTCACCACAATGGAATGTGGCTCTGAGGTGACCTCAACCGTCTAGGGTGCTCAAACACCCAAGAGTAACAAAATCCACACAAGAAAGTATGGGGGAATCAAATATCCTTTGGTGGAAGTGTAGATCTAGGTATCCTCCTTTAGTCCCTAGCAAATAAACAAGTTTGAGGGTCTAGAGAGAGAGATCGGGCAAGAGAGCTCGAGTGGCAATAATGGTGGAGTGAGAGAGGTAAGAGGTGAGTGTGGTAGGTGGAAGAACCACCCTTATATAGCAAACCCTAAATCCAACCATTACTGCGAATTCTGTATTGCAGTGGTACAACTGCTCCTTGCCCCGGTACAACCGGGACTCACGGTTCACCAGCAAAACCCTACCAGGCGGTACAACCGGGCGAACAGGCGGTAGTACCGGTCCATGAGAACAACTGAAACAACCGCCCACCCACCGCTCAACCACCGCATTGAAACAGTAGGGTGTCACCCACGAGTCGCGTAGTTGAGTGATACCACTTGATGCAACCGCTGGCCTTAGGAGCTTGGCGGCTAAGTCCTAAGCGGTAGAACCGCTCGGGGAACTCGTGGTACCGGTATGCGGGGCACAACCGGACCAACCGGGCCACCACCGCCCAGTACCGCATCAAAACAGTATGTCCGGTTGTTGGCGATGCTTGGCGGAACAACCGCCCATGATCATTGTAGAGCATGGTAGCGGTACCACCGCCCGGCAGCAGCAGTAACACCGCTCGTTCAAGGCAGGGATGTCTATGCCACTTTGAGAAACATCCCTTGGGAGGAAATCATCACCATAGTATGTTTAGATCCTTTATGCATATTAATACTCCTCGATTATGAACATGAATATGATTTGTGAGTAATTCGTTTGTTCACGAGGACATGGGAGAAGTCTTGCTATAAGTAGTCATGTGAATTTGGTATTCTTTCGATATTTTGATGAGATGTATGTTGTCTCTCCTCTAGTGGTGTTATGTGAACGTCGACTACATGACACGTCAACATTTTTTGGGCCTAGAGGAAGGCATTGGGAAGTAATAAGTAGATGATGGGTTGCTAGAGTGACAGAAGCTTAAACCCTAGTTTATGAGTTGCTTCGTAAGGGGCTGATTTGGATCCATTTGTTTCATGCTACGGTTAGGTTTACCTTAAGACTTCTTTTGTAGTTGCGGATGCTTGCAATAGGGGTTAATCATAAGTGGGATGCTTGTCCAAGAAAGGAAGCACCCAAGCACCGGTCCACCCACATATCGAATTATCAAAATGTGAGCGTGAGTCATATGGCGTGATGAAAACTAAGCAGCGGTAATTCCCATGTGTCCTCGGGAGTGTTTTCCTCTATATAAGAGTTTATCCAGGATTGTCCTTTGCTACAAAAGGATTGGCTCATCTTGCTGCACCTTATTTACTTTCATTACTTGTTTCCCGTTATAAATTACCTTATCACAAAACTATCATTACCGATAATTTCAATGCTTGCAGAGAATACCTTCTTGAAAACCGCTTGTCATTTCATACGCTCCTCGTTGGGTTCGACACTCTTACTTATCGAAAGTACTACGATAGATCCCTATACTTGTGGGTCATCAAGTGTGTCCACGTACCCTCGTGAACCCGGCGGAAGCGTTTAATGCTTAGCGGTTGATGTAGTCGAGCGTCTTTGTGATCAACGATCCAAGTACGAGCATACGGCACCTCCGCGATCTGCACATGTTCAGCTCGGTGGCGTCCCTCGAACTCTTGATCCGATTGAGGCTAAGGAGAGTTTAAATCCGCCTGACGGCGTGGTAGCGGTGATGATAAAGTTACGGCGTGAGGGCTTCGCCTAAGCACTACGACAATATGACCGAGGTGTGAAAGCGTGGAGGAGTTCACCGCACATGGCTAAAAGATCAACTTGTGTGTTCTAGGGTAACCCCCTTCCCACGTATATAAAGGAGGCGGAGGAGGAGGCCGGCCAGGGGAGGCGTGATAACCCACAAGTATAGGGGATCATAACAGTTTTCGAGGTGAGTATTCAACCCAAATTTATAGATTCGACACAAGGGGAGCCAAAGAATATTTTAAGGTATTAGGAGCTGAGTTGTCAATTCAACCACACACGGAGATTAATTATCTGCAGCAAGTGAGTAGTAGCAAAAGTAGTTTGATAGTTTTGATAATAGTGGCGATGTAGCGGTAACAATAATGATGATAGCAGTAATTTGTAGTAAGTGTAGCAGATGATGATAGCAATAATGCATGCAAGAGAAATAAGGATAAATTCGTAGGCATTGGATCGGTGACTTGTTGGATGATATTTATCATGTGACGATTATAACCTAGGGTGATCTGACACTAGCTCTAGTTCATCGATATAATGTAGGCATGTATTTAGTAAATAGTCATCGTGCTTTATTAAAAGAACTTGCATGACATATTTTGACCTACCCTCCTGTGTGGCGGGGTCCATATTGGAAACTAAGGGATATTAAGGCCTCCTTTTAATAGAGAACGGAACAAAGCATTAGCACATAGTGAATACATGAACTCCTCAAACTACGGTCATCACCAGGAGTGGGCCCGGTTGTTGTCACTCCGGGGTTGCCGGATCATAACACGTAGTAGGTGACTATAACTTGCAAGATCGGATCTAAAACATGGATATAATGATGTATTCATAAACGGTTCAGACCTGAGTTCATGGCACCCGGGCCCAAAGTGACAAGCATTAAGCATAGCAAAGTCATAGCAACATCAATCTAAGAACATAGTGGATACTAGGAATCAATCCCTAACAAAACTAACTCGATTATATGATGAATCTCATCCAACTCCTCACCGACCAGCGAGCCTACGAAGGAATTACTCACTCCTGGTGGGAGCATCATGGAATTGGTGATGGAGATTGGTTGGTGATGACGAAGAACGAAGATCCCCCTCTCCGGAGTCCCAAACGGACTCCAAATCTGCCCTCCCGAGTTAGAACAGGGCTTGGAGGCGGCTCCGTATCGTGGATCATGATAATTCTTTCTCCCTGATTTTTTTTCTGGAAATATGTAATTTTATAGTATCAAGGGGGTCGTCAGCGGGGCCACTAGGTGGGTACAACCCACAGGCGCGCCGAGGAGAGATCTGGCATACAGTGGGTTGTGCCCAACCGGGGCCCCTCTCAGTGGGTCTTAGCTCCAGAAATTCTTATTATTGATACAAATAATCCTCGCGAAGTTTCCTTCCATTCCGAGAACTTTTATTTCTGCACAAAAACAACACCATGGTAGTTTTGCTGAAAACAGCATCAGTCCGGGGTTAGTTTCATTTAAATCATGCAAATTAGAGTCCAAAACAAGAGGAAAAGCGTGAGAAAAAGTAGATACGTTGGAGACATATCAACTCCCCAAGCTTAAACCTTTGCTTGTCCTCAAGCAATTCAGTTGATAAACTGAAAGTGAGAAAGAAAAACTTTTATGAACTCTTTTGCTCTTGTTTGCATAAATAAGCTTAAACCGCACCCAGGATTTCAGCCAGCATTATAACTAACCATGTCAACAATAACTCTTAAAGATCATAATGACTCATATCAATGACATAATCAACTAGCGAGCAATAATAAGATATCTCAAACAGCAACACGTTCTGAAAACAATCATGATATAATATGACAATAATGGTATCTCGCTAGCCCTTTACGAGACCATAAAACATAAATCGAGCACCTCCAAAGTTTAAGCAGCGACTAAATATTGTAATTCATGGTAGAAAAGATCCATTCATGATGCACCCAACATTATCTATACACAATGCATAAATCTTGACGGTTGTGCTCTACTCGGTTTGGCGCTTGTTTTTAGAAGGTGGTGACACAACATAAAAGTAAATAGAAAGTCCCTTGAGAGGAAGCGAGGGATTCTTGAGAGGTGCGAGCTCAATTTTAAAACAGAGATAAATGATAATTTTGAGACATGCCCCTTCTCATTCACTTCACTACCATCGAGTTATCAACATCTTCCATGCTAAGCACGCTAGTGGCGGTTCCCAAGCGGTAAAAGTAAAGGTTTTGAATCCATTGGGAGTTTTTGTTTGATTATTCAAGAGATGAACTCTTTTCTTGTTTGCAGTTTGGGACTGGGCATCCCTATTACCACCCATTTCCTCATGCGATGGCGAGTGAAGAACACTCGACCTGAGGATAACCCGCTTAGCATGGAAGATATCGACCACCTCTTGTCATTCCTTGAACGATCCAGGCACACAAAAAGGATAAACTTTTAGAAGTTTTTAGAAGTGGCACATGCAAATTTACTTGGGACGGCAGGGTAATACCGTATATAGGTAGGTATGCTGGAGTCATCTAAAATAACTTTGGGTTCAAGGTTTTTGATGTACAAGTAGAATTCCCACTTAGTACAGGCGAAGGCTAGCAATTAAGATTGAGAAGCGGCCAGCTAGAGAGCAACAACGATCATAACCAGGCATTATGCATAAGTAACATTGGACACTAGCATGAGTAGGATATGAACACCATGAACATAAATATTATAGAGGCTATGTTGGTTTTGATTCAACTACATGCATGAACATGTACCAAGTCAATCCACTCGAACATTCAGAGGAGGATACCATATCATCATACTACATCACAATCATTTTAACGCCATGTTGAAATCCAAGATAAATCATTATCCACTCCCAGCTACTTATGCATGGCATGAAAGCGATAATCTCTAATTGTCATTGCAAACATGTTTAATCATAATCTGTTGAAGCACGGATACTAGGTTAAACATATTTACACGGACAGAACAAGTCGAGTTCATACCAGTTTCTCTTTGCCATGGCCAGTTCATAGAATGTCGTCATTATTGCCTTTCACTTGCACGACCGGACGATATGAAAATAATAATAGTGCTAGGATGCCGTGGACTAAGTTGGAATCTGCAAACATTTTATTCAAAAGGGGTAAAATGTTCTCTTTATTAGTCCAACAGTTATTCATATGAGAGCCACTCAACATTTTCATCGTGGTCTTCTCCTTGGTACAACTCGAATAAAAAGAAAAGAAATTCATTGAAACACACTGAAATAATTTTGGAGTTTTTGGTTTTCTTCAACAAGCAAACAAAAAGCAAAAACGAGAAAAACTATTTACACGGGAAAGCTCCCAACAAGCAAAACAAGAACAAGGAAATCTTTTTGGATTTTCTTTTTAGTACTACTACTAAGCATGCATAGGAAGTAAATTACTACAACTAATTTTTTTGGTCTTTCTAAAGTTTTTCAAACACACAAGAAGAAATCAAGAAAATAAATCTAAGCATGGATGATACAATGAAAAAGTGTGAACACTGACAACTAGAATGATATGTGAACATGAATATAATGTCGGTGAGAACACGTAATCCCCCAAGCTTAGGCTTTTGGCCTATGTTGGTAATCGATCAGTAGCCTGGAGGGTAGTAGTTGGCGTGTTAGCTCACGGAGGCTCTTGGTGCGGATGCCTCAGCACGCCGTGCCGCCACCACTGCTGCGTTATGAGCTCGGGCCTCGCTCTCAAGAACAAAATATCTTTCCTTGTTGTAATAATCAAAGAGAGTAGCCGCAGGAAAATATGTGTCCACAACATGTCATTGGTTAAACATCAAATGTAAGTGAAGTTATCAGCCCTTCCCTTGAGAATCTTATGCTCTTTTAAGGCATCAAAATCCAAATCTTGAGTGGGTAGGATAGGATCAAAGGGCAAAGGTGAAACACCCAGCCCTCGTGCTAGACGGGTGGCATAAATTCCACCATAGAACCAACCACTTTTGGTGTTATGCTGAAGCCTACGTGCAACAATCGCTCCAAGGTTATAATTCCTTTCACTAGTGAGAGCGGTGTGAATGAGGCTCAAGTCTGGCGCACAGAGTATGCTACAATCTTGCTTGCCTACTATGCATTTCCCGTAAAACAAAGTGAAATACTGGATTGCGGGAAAGTGAACACTCTTTATTCTTCCTTGTCTTACTCCCCTATTTTCACCGTAACAAAGGCTAGTCAAGAAAGACTCGTACTCAGCCTTTGATGGCTCATCAAGCGAACCCCAAAATGGAAGTTTGCAATGGTAAGCAAAGTTCTCTAGTGGAATAGTAAATGGATTATCATAAAGCATAAACGACACCCTAGGATCACGAGGAAAATATTTAAATTATTTGACAAATGATTCAGTGAGAAGATGGCATTGTTCACACTTATCTGAGAGGTAGGGACCGAGACTGGCATTGCGAATATATTGCTCAAATTCCTCCTTGATGCCCACACGCACCATATATTCATCGCAAGGCCATAAACATGTTTTGGTGGCGTCATCTCGCGTGGAACTTTCACTTGTTTCAACATAAGACCAGCGAGGAGAACTGTCACTAGAAGATTCCCCTGAGGATCATCTCCTCGAAGAACTCCTTCCAAATAGGTTCATCATGTCCGCGTACAATTTTCTGAAAATAAAATTTTTGAGGTGACAAAAATTTGTTAACAAAACTTTACAAAATTGATAGCAACTACTCATAGGGATACATATAGGCCATAGCAAGCATTCAAACTACTTAGAACACTAAGAATTCAACATGCAAGCACATCTACAGCACCACCAAGAGTAGTTATGTATTCAAAGTATAAACCACTTGTAGCGACCCGTCCCGAAATCGGTCAAGTCTCTGTGTAGTTGTACCATCCCAAGATCATGTTGGCACACACAGTACATTGATGCAAAGATTCAAAGTTCAATCACACCTGAATTTATTACACGATTCTCATATCGAGTCTTTATTACAAGATAATAAATTGGCGAAAATAACTCATGAAATAAACTAAATAAAGTTGAGGCCTTGAGGCGAATAAGCGAGTCCATCCGACTCCATAGCGCAATCGCCAAGCGTGGATCGTAGCCTCACTCTGATCGGAAAACTCCTACGCAACATAAGGCGTCGCTGGCCGTGTAGGTCAGCATTTTGAATATGCGGCAAGTCATGAAGAGAACAACAATAAAATTACTAACACTATATGCAATTTGGCTGTGGGGCTCTAAGTTTCATTGTTTTTTGAAAAAGCCAGTTTTTCCTACAACAAGGACTTGTTTGCAAAATACTACAAAATGTTGGTAGTTATTGAGATGGTTCCGCCAACCAATGTCTCATTCTGAATTATTAAATAACCCTCAATTAATTTATTAAGTTCGGTGTTGAGATATCCAAAATACTCCAAGTTCGAGAGGCTCAAATTGTCCGTAATCGGGGACATGGCTGTCGATTAGATCTTCACTCTGCGAGAGGCTTGTGCACTTTACCCATAAGAATCGTTCCCTCCTTTTTAAGTCTTCGCCTTTGGTGTTTGAAGGCAGGGCCGAGCGAAATAGGGTCTTCGAAGAGTTCCTCAGGCCTTTGCTGGTGCCCATCAATCCTACCGTTCTTCTACACCTCGTAGCACCGTCCGGCCCGAGTCACGCCTAGGGTCGACCAAGCGGAGCCCATAATGGCTTGCGGCTGCCTGAGTAAGCTTCGGTCAATGGGGTATCCATCCGTCTCTTAGTGGCTGGGTGAAGCTTTACGCAAGATGTCATGGTGCTTCTCCATGCATCCCGGCCATCCAGCTGGTTTCTCGAGTGCCCGTCAGCAAATCCTCCACCCGATAGTAAATTTTGAAATCCACCTTGAGCTTGAAGTCATGGGGTTTGTCATCATCTGGACTCTCGCATATCCTTATGAATCACTCAACCAAGCTGTCGATTGTACTAGAGTAGGGTACCCTAGTATCCCGAACTTCGTGCCTGGCGATTCTGGCGCCCATGGCAGGGCTTGCCTAGTGACCGCCAAGGTCCTCATGGCTCCTTTGGAGCCATTCAAGAACAAAGTATTCAAGGCCCGGCAAGAGGAGCTTGCGGGAAAATACTCAAGGCACAAAACAAGACCCGACAAGAGGAGCTTTCGGGAAGGCTCGGTGGCGACAAGCTTCCGAGTGCGACAAGGGTTCAGCCACGGCAAAGCGCTTGCGCGGCGAGCAACCTCTCTTCGTCTCCGCTCCGGCTCATACACCAGCGTGTCGCCATGGGGCCATTCCATGCTTGGCGTGTCAGAAGGCTGTGCAGCCGGTGAGGAGCAGCGATAAGCGGTTGACTAGCTTCGATCGTGGCAAGCGGTGGCGCTTTTGGCGGTCCTGTCGCCTTTGTTTAGGCGACGAGGGGCGGGCATTTATTACTCTTGTCCCTTGCCGTCAGAGTTAGGTAGAGTACACTGTACAAGTCGGTGTACCAACTACTATTTTTCCATTTGTACCCTTGTTTACGTTGCCACCTGTGGTGACCCCTTGAGCCTATAAAAGGAGGCCCATGTGCAACGTAAAAAGGGTTCGGTTCGGCTACGTTTAGTTCGACTCACTCGAGACCAGAAGCACTCAAGCTAGGTTTTGTAGCTCTCATTGCTCCCTAGCAACAATACAATCAACCAAGCAGCAGTAGGAGTATTATCTCTCCGGAGAGCTCCGAAGCTGGGTAAACTGCTCGTGTGCATCGCCTTGATCTGCTCTTCGTGCAATCTCCGCCCCCATCGAACCACAAGGGACTCGGCCCGCCAAGTCCCATAGGTGTCCGTGGGTCACGATCAGCTTCCCGACATCTTTGGCGCCCGGTGGGGCGTCGAGGCTGTGTGAACCTGATCCGGCGTTCACGAGCAACTTCTTCATCGTCTTCATCAACATGCCACGAAGAAGAAGGCTTGGCGGCAGCGAGCCGTCGCGTCAAACCCACCACCACCGGGCTGGCAGTGGTGGGGAAGGCAGGCCAGCGGAGAACAGCGTCGTCGAGGAGCCACAGCTGCCAAGTCAAGAAAAGCGGCGCAGACCTCGGCGTCCGGATCGTACGCGTCCATCTCGGGGCCTTGAGACCGACAGCGTCATGGCGCTCGCAGCGCCATCGCTCGTTGGATCAAGGCCAAGCTGGAGGATCCTAAAGCCCTCGAAACCAGCATGCCGCCCGGCATCTTTGATGCAAGCAATCTGATCGCTGGGCGGGATGCTGCTCCTTCTAACGGTTAGAAGTCGAGCATATCCGTTCCTCGCACCGTCGCCATTGCCACCCACCACTCTAGCGAAGCCTTGGCGAGAGCTCAAGCGCTTCTAGACTACCCTCCAGCGGCCGACAAAGGTCGGCGAATGGAGGCCACCATCGAAGTCTCGCCGGCTTTGCCAGCAGCGTACTCGCGACAACCAAGCTGCGTCCTTGCCGTGGCGGGCGACAAAACGCGAGCGGTGGCGGCGAAACCTATGGGGTGCAACCACCATGCACTCTCCATCGAAGGCCAAGATCACCAACTCCTCGGATCCACCTCGGCGGCGACTCCACGCGTCATTGGATCCTGAGCTCGCCGTGATCAGCGCCAAGTTCTCCAAACGGCAACAAGAAGGCGCTTCGAACTGCGCCGGCGCCAAAGAAAGCGGCGTCAATCCGACCGGCGGCTGGGCCCCTTGTTGGCAGCGCGCGCCCAGAGAACAGGTGACTTGCCGTATGTGGTAGGTTGCCCTGCGTTCACTCATGAGTTGCGGCAAGTCGGTGGCCCGACAAGAAAAATTTCAAGCGGATGTGCGGAGAAGTATGATGGCGGGGCGCATCCATCGAGTTCCTCGGCATCTACACCATTGCGGTGCAAGCTGCAGGGGGACAAGACGACAAGATCCTCGCCAACTACTTCCCGCTGGTACTCAAGCCAAATGTCAGATCTTGGCTCATGCACTTGCCGGACAGTTCCATATCTTCTTGGGCAGATCTATGCCATCGGTTTGTCGGCGCCTTCACGGTGACCACAAGCCCCATGGCGAGAGAGTGACCTTCACCTGCTCGCCCGAAGGAAGGAGAGTCCTGCGCAAGTTCATTGAGAGATTTAGCCGTGTGCACTACAACATCCAGATGTCCACCCTGCGCGGTGATCGGTAGCGTTTCATCGAGCGTGCGGAACCACGGGATGAGGAGGAGATGGCGATGTGCAAAGTCAGGGCGTCGATGAGCTGTATGCCTTGGCGACAAGTGTGCGCGTCTTTGAAGAAGAAGACTCGAGGAGAGAATGCGAAGCGAGGATCGGCGGTGAGAGACTGCCCGTCAAAGAATAGCGGCGGAACAACGAAGAAGAAGGGCAAAGAGGTACTAGTTGTCGAGCAGTCCGACAGCGGAGGTGGCGCCAGAAGGCCAAGGTTGGTGGCTCCGGCAAGGAGGTTGCCGCTGACACCGGCCGCCAAACTGTGGTGACCGCCGACAAGCGAGACAGCTCAACAAGCGATCTTGCAAGATTCACGCACCAAGGGCCACGACCTCGAGCTGCAAGAAGGTCGAGCAGCTTGTTGAATATGAAAGCTGAAATCTGGCGAGACAAGGAGAAGGCCAGGAAGGTGCTGGGACAACTAGCAAGAAGAGACCGGCGGGGGAGGGCCTTTGGCAAGGCCAAGCAGCGGCAAGAGACAGACCTCCCAGCGGCGCGACAAGGATGAAGGCGATGATGGCGATGAAGACATGGAAGGCGATGAAGCTGATGAGCAGGAGTTTGAGAAAGCAGAGGTCCTCTGTGTTGTGGCGGTGCTTCTCTGCATACCTCACACCGCCAACTCAAGCAATGGATGCGGGAGGTTAATGCAGCGAGAACCATCCGTGGAGTCACGCGAGCCTCTGAAGTGGTCAGCCACGCCTATCATCTTTGATATTGAGGACCACCACGATCGCATAACTGCGGTCGGTGCTTGCCGATGTTGGTCTCACCAACTATCCGCAACCTCAAGGTCACCAAGATGCTAGTTGGTGGCGGGGCGGCTTAAACCTGATCTCCTCCGCGGTGCTCGAAGCTTCAAATCCACGACAATGAGCTCGAAGAAAGCACGTTCAAGGAATAAATCCAGGAAGGAGCAAGCGAAGGGAAGATCACGTTGCGGTAACATTTGGCGTGAGCTGAATTTCAGGACTAAGAGGTCACATTTGGCGTTGCTGATTTCCCATTGCCTACAATGGAATACTTGGCCGTCGGCCTTTCGCCAAGTTCATGGCAGCCTCTCATTATGCATACAATTTGCTCAAGATGCGGCCCGATAAGTGTCATTTCTGTTCATGGCGACAAGAAAGATGCTCTTATCTGCGCCGACAAGATTCTGGGATGCAGCAGCTACGACGGATAGCAAATCACTTGCGCTGAAGCTCCGGGGAAGAAGAAGACCACTTTATGCGGCAAGAGCTCGATGCCCACTCCGGCAAGCGCACCTCTTGGTGCTGCGCTACCGTCGAGGGCTTTCCATCGAGCTCCACCGGCAAGTGCAAGAAGATGATGGCAGCTCCACGAAGACCAGAAGGTGCCGCCAAGGAGGGCGGCCTTGGTGGTACCTTCACCATCAGTGCCACTCTCGACCCTAAATAGGAAGGCGCGCTCGTTGCTTTCCTGCGGGCGAATGTCGATGTGTTTGCATGGCAACCGTCTGACATCCCCGGTGTTCCCAGGAAAGTAATTGAGCACCACCTAGCTATCTGTCCTCATGCGCGGCCCGTCAAGCAAAAAGTCAGGAAGCAGAGCGTTGGGCGCCAGAATTCATAGCGAAGAGATCAAGAAGTTGGAAGCGGCAAGCCTTGTTAGAGAGTGCTCCATCCCGTGGTTGGCCAATCCGGTAGTTATGCGCCAAGGCAAATGGGAAATGGAGACTTTGTATTGACTTCACGGATGTTAATAAAGCTTGTCCCAAGACCCATTTCCCTTGCAGCGTATCGACAGATTGTTGACTCCACGGCTGGATGTGATTTGCTTTCATTTCTTGATGCATATTCAGGATATCATCAGATCTTCATGGCGAAGAAGATGAAGAAAACCGCATTCATTACACCATGTGGCACATCTTTGTTTCATACGGATGCCTTTCGGTTTGAAGAATGCTGGTTCAACGTTTGCAAGAGTAGTCCATGGCGCTTTTGAGCCGCAAATGCACGAAATGTAAAGCTTACATGGATGACATAGTGGTCAAGAAGCGAGGACAAAGCAACTCTGGTTCAAGATTTGGATGAGACCTTTGCAAATCTGCGCAAGATCAACCTCAAGCTCAACCCGAGAAGTGCGTGTTTGGAGTCCCTTCCGGCAAGCTTCTCGGGTTCTTAAATGTCTCAGAGGGAATTGAAGCCAACCCGACAAGATCAAGGCCATTGAGCAGATTGAAGCACCAAAGCGCGTCAAGGATGTAGAAGACTTGCGGTTGCGTGGCTGCTCTCGGCAGGTTTATCTCTAGGTCTGCTGGCGGCGCCCTGCCATTTTCAAGATTTTGAAAAAGCAGGTCAATGAAATGGACTCGAAGCGGAGGCTGCGCTGCGGAGAAGACTGCTATACAATACTTGTCCTCTACTCCAATACTTGTCGCACCTAGGCCACAAGAGAAGTTGTTGCTATACATAGCGGCAACCAATCAAGTGGTTAGTGCTGCGTTAATGTAGCGGAGAGGAGGCGGACGATGAGCCGGCAACCATGGCGAGATACATCCAGCGACAAGCGGGGGCTTCACCGTCAAGCTCTGGTCCCGACAAGGGCGGATCTGCGAGGATTGCGAGAAGATCTGAAAAGGATGGTGCAGCGCCCAGTCTACTTTGTCAGTTCCCTTCTGCGGGGGCTAGGTCAAGGTACTACGGTGTGCAGAAATTGCTTTTCGGCCTCCTCATGGCCTCGAAAGCTGCGCCATTACTTCAAGCACATGAGATAACGATCGTCACTCGCTTTCCGCTGAAGAGGATCTTGCAAAATCCGAAGCAACAGGCAGGATTGTCAGTGGGCCTTTGGAACTATCAAGCTTTGGCCTCAAGTTTGAAAGCACTTCAACTATCCAAAGCGAGCATTGGCAGAGTTCATAGCAGAGTGGGCCTTGAGCGCAAGATGAAGAAATTCGAGCGAGCATCCCGTCAAGGAGGCAAATAAAGAGTGGCTGATGTATTTTGATGGTGCCTTCTCGCTGCAAAGGCGCCGGTGTCGCGTGCTGCTTATCGCACCCACGGAGAGCACCTCAAATACATAGTCAAATGCACTTTCCCAAGGAGCAAGCAACAAATAATCTGCAGAGTATGAAGGTTTGCTTGCGGTCTCAGAATGCGGTAGACCTTGGGATCAAGAAGCTCATTATCGGGGGTGACTCGCGGCTTGTCGTCCGCCAAGTAAACAAAGATTATCGAGTCCGTTGATGGAAGCCTATGTCGATGAAGTGAGAAAGCTAGAAGAGCACTTTGAAGGCACTGCAAATGGAACATGTTCCAAGAGCTCGAGAATGATATTGCTGATGGCTTTGTCAAAGTCGCTGCACTCAAGTTACACAATGGAACCAGGAATTTTTGTGCTCAAGCTGACTCAACCAAGCTATGCGCCATCAACGGACAGAGCAAGAAGAGGAAGTTGATTTCGGTGACTACTTCGGCCGAGCTCCCGAGGCGCCGCCCTTGAGGTCCCAAGATCAACGCCAAGAGTCTTGAGGCGATCTGCTCCGACAAGCCCTAGGGTTTGTTTCATTGAAGCGGGCGCTCCCGACAAGTTTTGCTCCGCAAGCTTGCCGGAGAACATCAAGCTCGGCCGAGCCTCGGGTTCTTGCCGTCGAGGCGGATGTTCCTTGATAGCAGATGTGCCTTTAGTCCTTGTTGTCGAGCATAGCTCCAACATGGGCACAGACAGATCGTCCATTTCCTTGAACGGAGAACTTTCGAAGAGCAAGAAGAAGTGGAAGAGTAGCCCGGCGGTCAAGTATGTACCGGTTTGTCGACAACATCACATGCGAAGAAGACTCAGCGGTGTGAAATTGAAGTGTATTCATCGGGAAGATGGGCGGAAGCTGTTGGCGAGATATACGAGAGGCATATGTGGTCACCACATTGGCGCAAAAGCACTAACGGCAAAGCTTTCCGGCAAGGTTTCTTCGGCCGACAGCCCTCGAGGATGCAACTGCACAAGTAACCAAGTGTGAAGCGTGCAGTTCCATTCAAAGCAGATACACCAGCCAGCTCAAGCTCTCCGGGCGATCCCTTTATCCTGGCCATTTTGGTGCAGGGCTCGACATCCTCGGCCCCTTTCCCGAGCTGTCGGGGCTTTGAGTACTTATGCGTCGCAATCGACAAGTTCACAAAGTGGCGGAAGTGGAAGCGATGAGGAAGGTGACAGCCACGGTCGGCGATCAAGTTCTTGGTCAATTGTTTGCCGTTTGGGATTCCTAACGGGATCATCACCGACAACGGCACACAATTCCTGATCGCACCTTCATGCGATCGTCCAAGATCTTGGCGAAGGTCTGTTTTATACATTGCTCATCCGAGAAGCAGCGGTCAAGTAGAGAGGGCAAATCTTTGAAGTGCTGCGAGGACTGAAGACAGAACTTTCGACGGGCTGCACAAGTGCGGAAGAAAGCTGGATTGAGGCTGTCGGTGGTTCTTTGGTCGATCGGGAATGACGTAAATCGAGCCACTGGCGGACACCTTCGCTCTAGTCTATGGGCGGAGCAGTTCTCCACGGAACTTCGTATCGGGTCACCTCGAGTACTTGCTTATTATGAGCTTGAGCAAGAGCAGCTTTGACAAGATGTGCGCTGCTCCTTGAGGAGGATCGTCTTGAGGCATTGTCTGAGCTGCTCGTTACCGACAAGCTTTGCGCCGCTACCATAAGCCGCAAAGTTAGTGCGAAGTTTGAGGAAAGCGACCTTGTTCTTGGCGCATTCAATCCGCCAAAATTCCAACAAGTTGGCCTTGAAGTGGGAAGGCCCTTGTCGGGTGAAGCGAGTCACTAGGCTGGCGCTGTCCGCCTTGAGACCGAAGATGGCATTCGGTGATCAACTCCTGGAACATTGAGCATCTTCGTAAGTTTTACCCGTGAGGCGCGGTTCTTGGAACCTGTTCGGCAACCACCCTAATACAAGTCTTGCCGATGTTGCATGTAATCCTTTGTACAAAGCCGGGCGCAGACCCCGTGCATTAGTAAAGCTCATATGTTGCGCACAACTTGTCAAATGCATGCTTTCATAATCAGTTTGCCTGTGTTATCTCACATTTTGTGCAGCATCCACACCCGGTAAGCAATAACGAGCCACGAGGCTCCATAACTTTATTTTCTCTTCTTTCTTCTCAAAAGAAAGGAAGGTTCCTTCGCCCACAAGTTAGCCGGGGGGAAAGGAGAAGATAATGGTGTGGGCCAACAAGCGTCGCTCGAGGAAGTTTCACCTTACCGGGAAGCAAACGACAGAAAAGCTAAGTTGCCAAAGTTTGAGCAATCAGTTTTTAAATTTTTAAGTTATGTTCCTCGAACGATAGTACTTTGTATGGAAAACCTGTGCGCGGAGGAACCAACTCGTAGATAGTTTGCGCCCTTACTTTGTTTGAGTCCGCTCAACAACTTAAGTGAGCGCAACTAGTTGCGACAAGGTTACTTATCGGAGGTGGCACCGCCCGCAGACTCTTGACGTTCGCACTTTTCGGCGCTTCATGACAAGGTGCCAGCCCGACAAGTTCCCTAAAAGCGTGAGGCACAAACATACAAAGGAAGGAATCAAGTAAAGGAAATAACATTGCAATCATTGCCTAAGATAGAGTATATTACAAAAATAACATGTGAGATCTAACAAATTGTTCTCCTAAACATGATCGGCGACAAGGGAAAGATAAATTGGCGGCCTAGTCCCGCTGTCGCCATCAACCCTCTTGACTCCGCTCACCCTGTCCACAATGGGTGCGACAAGGGCCTTGGCGCTTCAACGTCGGATCGTGGCGAGGACTTGAGGGCGTTGGCGAAGCTAACGCTTTGGGTTGCGGAAGGCCACCTTCATCAACACCTACGAAGAGCCCCCGCACAGATTTGTGCGACTTCGTCGGCCAGCTGCTTTAGGATCTCCTCCGAACCATTGGAGAACCGCCACCACGCCTTGAAGAACAGAGTGAGCTTGGCGCTGGGTTGGAGATGCTCGTCGGTGGGGTACACGAGATCCACCATCCCAGCTCCATCGGCTCCTTGTCGATGGCGGCGGCTGTATTACAAGACCCTCGGTCGAGCACCACGTTCTCTCACGAGGGTGTTGTGGGCGGTCGTGGCATTCTTGACACTTCCTCGTTGGCCTTGATCTTCTCCAACAGGCCGCTTCCCGCTCCTTGGCGCCGTCCAGCGTCTCCGTCAAGGTGGTCGATTTCAGCTCGAGATCTGCCACAGAGTCCTTGGCGGTGTCGAGCTCTTTGATCCTCTCGGCAAGGCGGCCTGCAGCTCGCCAAGTGTGGCGTCCTTCTCGCTTCGTGCTTGTTGTGGCGACCTCCTCACCGCTCTTACGGAGGGGGGCCTCCAGCTGCGTTACCCTCGTCTCCAACTCCTTCTTGGCGGCCTCGGCAGCTGCGGCAGCGTCCTTTGCTTCCTTGAGAGGTCCGCCAATTCATTGCTCGCGCGCAGCAAGATCTTCCTCATAGCTGTCGAGGTTGATCTTCCGCTGCGCCAGCTCGCCTTCTTGCGTAGATAGCTTCTCGCCGGCAAGCCTTTGCTGCTCTTCGACCTCAGCCTTCTCAAGGATGAAGGTTGTGCGCTCTTCGGAGAGTTGCTCCCGCGCTTCTGCTACATCCTGGAGGGCTTCTTTGTTGGCGCGACGGAGCTCTTCTGCGCGTTTCTCCATGTCAGCTCCGCCCTCGCGACAAGTGCTTCCGCGACTCGGCTTAGCTTGTAGAGGCGCGGTAGAAGCGGCAACAGCTTCTTCAGCGATTGCTCCTCCTCGGACTTCGCCCTTCTGCTGCTTGGCGCGTCAACCAGCGACAACCCAGGGAGGCGACAGCTCCTCGTCGAAGGTCTCTCCCTCGGCCGGCGCCACAGGCTCGGCGCCCATGGAAGCTTGATGAAGATGCCGTCGCCCGGCCTTGAGATAAGCGCCGGGCTGGGGCTCTTGAACTGGTGCTGCATCGGTGGCGGAGGGATCGGCGGTTGGTGTGGCGCTGGCGCTCCTGCGACCTCGGAGTTCGTCGATCGATCACTGACCCCTCCCGGCCTTCTGCGGCAGCCTTGGCGACCTCCTCGCCCGGCGGACCCATCGGCGTCGGCCTCTTCTTCCATGTTGGCGGCGTCGTCATTATTGCAGCGCATCCTCCTCGCCCGGCAACCTCGGTCTCCATCGGCTCTCCGGAGATGGATCGATAATCGAGAAAAAGAGAAAAACGATCAAGCAAATGTTGAAAAGAAGAACGAAGGAAAAAGAACCCAAGAAATTGTCACGCATAAAGGGTTACGGCAAGGGATCTGTGGCGAGGTCTCCTGCCAGGAGGTCGCAGTGCTGCCCCTTGTCGGAGGCCTCCCTTGGAGGCGCTCCTTGCGGAGAATTCTCCCTTGGCGGCGTGGTTAGGCGAGCCAGAATCTGGGAGCAACTTCCGGGCCTTCTGGTGAGGCTGCTCTGCTCCTACACAAATCAACAAGTCAGATATCGATGAAAGAAGGAGCACCCATGCACACCTAACCGTAAGAAATAAACCAAGTACTTCTGTTGGGGGCTGTCTTTGGGGCTGCTCTGAAGAAGGTGCGGGTCCGGCAGCAGGGGTCTCAGGCAGCGCCTCCACAGCATACGCAGGGGATCGTCTTGATGACAACCACGAGTCTTGGCTCTCTTGACGCTCTGAGAGCAGCGTCTGAAAAGGAAAGAGTTGAGAATGAAGCAAATCAGATACAAGACAAAGCAGCACATTGAAGGATTACAAGTACAGCGACAAGATCTTACTCTTCTTCTTCTTCCTCGGGCTGAGGCGGAGAAGTCAAGTCGCTCCGCCTCCGGTGCGACAAGCTGGAAAGTAGGCTCCCTCGGACGCTTGGCGGGTGCGGGAGCCGTGGTACCGAAGGCCCGCTCCGATTCTTTGGCGGCGTGGGGCGCTCCAGCTGCATGAGCTTGCCGCGGTAGAAGTCGTCTGTGGCGAGGCAGCTGTTGGCCCATCTGCCGCCCGCCACTTCCCGGTCTTGGGGCGCCTTCTTGGCGGGGCAGCGGGCTCATCCGCGACAAGCTATCTGAAGGTGGAGGAGGCACCCCGGCGGCTCGTTCGGCTCGGCATCGGCTCGGCCTGCTCCTCCCGCGCCCGGCAAGCTCCTCTCGGTCGGCAAGGCTTGCCGCCTCGGCTGCCTCCGCCTCCTCAGCGGTGAACCCAAACTCACCGGCGGCAGCGGCTTCCGCCGCCTCTTCCGGCTGGTGGCGTCTGCGCTGCAGCTTCGGCGTCGGTGGTGTCGCGGGTGAGCCACTTACGCTTCGTCGGCGCGGATCGGCACTTCTTCCAAGCTGTCGAAGAAGCTGCTGCCGCGATGTCGTCGGCGGGCTCTTGCCAAGTTGGAGCGATCCATGGGAATCGCTGGCGGCATCATCGCCGCGGATGCGGTCAGCGAAGTTGTTGCACAAAGGCGACCCCTCGGCAACATGAACCACTCGGGGTGATCTGCGTCGTGCTTGAACAGCTCGGCAGCATTGCATCCAGCTCGGGGCGGTGAAGTTCCAGTTGAGGCCCGGCGCAGCCTCGCGATGTCCGCCGCATTTTGGAACTCCCGGCAGGTCTCCTCCTCTCCTGCAAGGAAGCGTCTGTGGCGGCGAAGGAAATCGCGTAACATCACCTATAGTGAGTCCGGCATGCACGAGGCGCGAGATCCGGAGTCACGGCAATCTTCAACCTCGCATCCTCTGGCGCCAAGTTGCTCCAATCGTTGCCGCGCACTATGGGAGTTTGGCGGCTGGGCGATGAATAGCTGCGGGTTCTCCTCTATGATCAACACCAATCGGCTCTCCACTCCTCCCACTTGCTGCGGAGCTCTCCTTCCAGATATGCTTCTTTCTTGCGATCCACGGAGATCCAAGCAATCCCTCCGACAAGCGGCTCTCCTCTCTCAGCGGGGCATGAAGAAGTGGCGGAAGGGGCTACGTTTGGGTGAATTCGACAAAGTTCTCTGAGAGGTGTCGAAAACCGCCATGGTCGGGACAGCGTTGGGGTGAAATCAAGGAGGCGAGGCCGTGGGTGTTCATGATGTCATAAAGAATTCGGAAAAGGCGAGTAGAGCCCTTGATGAAAAAAGCGAAGAAGGATACCAGCGAAACCTTCTCGGATCTGTGGCGGAGATCACCCTCGTGCAGGTGCGCCGCGTCTCCGTCGACGGAAGAGGTAGTACCCCTCCGCCGTCGGCGGGGGTGAAGGTGGCCCGCTCCTTCGCAGCTCCAGCGAGCCGCTGCGCCTCGGCCGACTTCCGCCTTTTCCCTTGTCGGCTTTGAACCATGGCGAAGGTGGTGGAGAGTCCGGGCGTTGATGGTGCGGTGGCAATGAAGGGGGCGTCGCTCTCTTCGGACTTGAGGAGAAGGGGGCGGCGGTGGTTTTGATGTGACAGCAATGGCAAGGTGGGCGTCTTGCCCTGTTTCCCCTGCTTATAAGGGGAGAGAGGCGGACGTTCGCTTTCAATTAAAAAGAAACCCCGATCTCTCCCACGGCGCGCGATCGGCGCATGCTGTTAAATGGGAGGCGTGGTGGGTCGGAGCAAATAGCGGCGTGATCTGGGCGCGTGCCGTGCCTTTGTTTTGGGCTGGCCCATGAGCTCGGCGCCGTGTGTGGCCAGGCCGAGGCTCTGTCGGTGTACTAGAGTAGGGGTACCCTAGTATCCCGAACTTCGTGCAGGCGATTCTGGCGCCCAGCGGCAGGGCTTGCCTAGTGACCGCCAAGGTCCTCCATGGCTCCTTTGGAGCCATTCAAGAACAAAGTATTCAAGGCCCGGCAAGAGGAGCTTGCGGGAAGGTACTCAAGGCACGAAGAAACAAGACCACGGCAAGAGGAGCTTGCGGGAAGGCTCGATGGCGACAAGCTTCGAGTGCGACAAAGGTTCAGCAGCGGCAAAGCGCTTGCCCTTGGCGAGCAGCTCTCTCTTCGTCTCGCTCCAGCTCATACACCAGCGATGTCGCCATGGGGCCATTCCATGCCGCAGCGTGTCAGAGGCTGTGCAGCCAGCGAGGAGCACCGATAGCGGCTGACTAGCTTACCATCGTGGCAAATGGTGGGCTTTTGGCGGTCCTGTCGCCTTTGTTTAGGCGGCAGGGGCGGGCATTATTACTCTTGTCCCTTGCCGTCGGAGTTAGGTAGAGTACCTTTGTACAAGTCGGTGTACCAACTACTATTTTTCCATTTGTACCCTTGTTTACGTTGCCACTGTGGTGACCCTTGAGCCTATAAAGGAGGCCCATGTGCAGCGTAAAAAGGGTTGATTGACTATGTTTAGTTCGACTCACTCGAGACCAGAAGCACTCAAGCTAGGTTTTGTAGCTCTCATTGCTCCCTAGCAACAATACAATCAACCAAGCAGTAGTAGGAGTATTATCTCTCCGGAGAGCTCCGAAGCTGGGTAAACTGCTCGTGTGCATCGCCTCGATCTGCTCTTCGTGCAATCTCCGCCCCCCATCGAACCACAAGGGACTCGGCCCGCCAAGTCCCATAGGTGTCCGTGGGTCACGATCAGCTTCCCCGACATCTTTGGCGCGCCAGGTAGGGGGCGTCGAGGCTGTGTGAACCTGATCCGGCGTTCACACGAGCAACTTCTTCATCATCTTCATCAACATGCCACCGAAGAAGAAGGCTTGGCGGCAGTGAAACGTCGCGTCAAACCCACCACCACGGGCTGGCGAGTGGTGGGGAAGGCTAAGCGGAGAACAGCGTCGTCGAGGCCACGATGCTGCCAAGTCCAAGGACAAAGCGGCGCAGACTTGGCGTCCGGATCGTGCGCGTCCATCTCGGGGCCTTGAGACCGACAGCGTCATGGCGCTCGCAGCGCCATCGCTTCGTTGGATCAGAGCCAAGCTGGAGGATCTGAAGCCCTCGAGACCAGCATGTTGAGTGCGGCGAATGCGATAAATGCGGGCGGGATGCTGCTCCTTCTAACTTGGTTAGAAGTCGAGCATATCCGTTCCCGCCGCCGTCGCCATTGCCACCCACCACTCCGGCGAAGCCTTGGCGAGCTCAACTGCTTCTAGACTACCCTCAACGGCCGACAAGGTCGGCGAATGGAAGGCCACCATCTAAGTCTCGCCGGCTGCGAGCAGCGATACTCGCGGCAACCAAGCTGCGTCCTTGCAGCGGCGAGGCGACAAAACGCGAGCGGTGGCGGCAGAAACCTATGGGGTGCAACCACCATGCACTCTCCATACCGAAGCCAAGATCACCAGCTCCTCGGATCCACCTCGGCGGCGACTCCACGCGTCGCCGGATCCTGAGCTTCGCCGTGATCAGCGCCAAGTTCTCAAACGGCAACAAGAAAAGCGCTCAAACTTCGCGCCGGCGCCCGAAGAAAGCGGCGTCAATCCGACCGGCGCGCTGGGCCCCTGTTGGCGATGCAGCGCCCGAAGAAACGGTGACTTGCCGTATGCGGTAGGTTGCCCTGCGTTCACTCGTGAGCTGCGGCAAGTCGATGGCCCGACAAGAAAAATTTCAAGCGGATGTGCGAGAGAAGTATGATGGCGGGGCGCATCCATCGAGTTCCTCGGCATCTACACCATTGCGGTGCAAGCTGCGGGGGCGAGGCGACAAGATCATCACCAACTACTTCCGGCTGGTACTCAAGCCAAATGTCGAGATCTTGGCTCATGCACTTGCGGATAGTTCCATATCTTCTTGGGCAGATCTATGCCATCGGTTTGTCGGCGCCTTCACGGTGACCACAAGCCCCATGGCGGAAGTGACCTTCACCTTTCGCCCGGAAGGAAGGAGAGTCCTGCGCAAGTTCATTCAGAGATTTAGCCGTGTGCACTACAACATCCCGGATGTCCACCCTGCGCGTTGATCGGTAGCGTTTCATCGAAGCGTCGCGGAACCACGGGATGAGGAGGAGATGGCGATGTGCAAAGTCAAGGACATCGATGAGCTGTATGCCTTGGCGACAAGTGTGCGTCTTTGAAGAAGGAAAAAGCGAGGAGAGAATGCGAGCGAGGATCGGCGGTGAGAGACCGCCCGACAAAGAAGAGCGGCGGAACAACGAAAGAAGAAGAAGCAAAGAGGTACTAGTTGTCGAGCGATCCGACAGCGGAGGTGGCGCCAAGAAGGCCAAGGTTGGTGGCTCCGGCAAGGAGGTTGCCGCTGACACGGCCGCCAAGCTGTGGTGTGACGCCGACAAGCGAGACAGCTCAACAAGCGATCTTGCAAGATTCACGCACCAAGGGCCCACGACCTCGAGCTGCAAGAAGGTTGAGCAGCTTGTTGAACAATGAGCTGAGTCTGGCGGCGAGACAAGGAGAAGGCCCAGGAAGGTCTGGGACAACTAGCAAGAAGAGACCGGCGGGGAGGGGCCTTGGCAAGGCCAAGCGGCGGCAAGGAGGCAGACCTCCCGCGGCGCGACGAGGATGAAAGCGATGATGCGATGAAGACATGGAAGGCGATGAAGCTGATGAGCAGGAGTTTGAGAAAAGCAGAGGTCCTCTGTGTTGTGGCGGTGCTTCTCGCATACCTCACGCCAACTCGAGCAATGGATGCGGGAGGTTAATGCAGCGAGAACCATCCGTGGAGTCGCTTGAGCCTCTGAAGTGGTCCGGCCGCCTATCATCTTTGATATTGAGGACCACCCTGATCGCATAACTGCGGTCGGTGCTTGCCGATGTTGGTCTCACCAACTATCCGCAACCTCAAGGTCACCAAGATGCTAGTTGTGGCGGGGCGGCAAACCTGATCTCCTCGCGGTGCTCGAAGCTTCAAATCTGACGGCGAGCTCGAAGAAAGGCACGTTCAAGGAATAAATCCAGGAAGGAGCAAGCGAAGGGAAGATCACGTTGCGGTAACATTTGGCGTGAGCTGAATTTCAGGGCTGAGAGGTCACATTTGGCGTTGCTGATTTCCCATTGCCCTACAATGGAATACTTGGCCGTCCAGCACTCGCCAAGTTCATGGCAGCCTCTCATTATGCATACAATTTGCTCAAGATGCCCGGCCCGATAAGTGTCATTTCTGTTCATGGAGAGAAGAAAGATGCTCTTATCTGGGCCGCCAAGATTTACCGGGATGCAGCAGCTGCGACAGATAGCAAATCACTTGCCGCTGAAGCTCCCGGGGGGAAGAAGAAGACCACTTTGTCGGCAAGAGCTCGATGCCCACTCCGGCAAGCGCACCTCTTGGTGCTGCGCTACCGTCGAGGGCGCACCATCGAGCTCCACCGGCAAGTGCAAGAAGATGATGGCAGCTCCACGAAGACCAAGAAGGTGCCGCCAAGGAGGGCGGCAGCTGGTGGTACCTTCACCATCGGTGCCACTCTCGACCCTAAATAGGAAAGCGGCGCTCGTTGCTTTCTGAGGCGAATGTCGATGTGTTTGCATGGCAACCGTCGACATCCCGGTGTTCAGGAAAGTAATTGAGCACCACTTAGCTGTCTGTCCTCATCGCGGCCCGTCAAGCAAAAAGTCGAAGCAGGCGGTGGGCGCCAGAATTCATAGCGAAGAGATCAAGAAGTTGGAAGCAGCGGGCCTTGTTAGAGGTGCTCCATCCCGTGGTTGGCCAATCCGGTGGTTATGCATAAGGCAAATGGGAAATGGAGACTTTGTATTGACTTCACGGATGTTAATAAAGCTTGTCCCAAGACCCATTTCCCTTGCAGCGTATCGACCAGATTGTTGACTCCACGGCTGGATGTGATTGCTTTCATTTCTTGATGCATATTCAGGATATCATCAGATCTTCATGGCGAAGAAGATGAAGAAAACGCATTCATTACACCATGTGGCACATCTTTGTTTCATACGGATGCCTTTCGGTTTGAAGAATGCTGGTTCAACGTTTGCAAGAGTAGTCCATGGCGCTTTTGAGCCGCAAATGCGAAATGTAGAAGCTTACATGGATGACATAGTGGTCAAAGCAAGGACAAAGCAACTCTGGTTCAAGATTTGGATGAGACCTTTGCAAATCTGCGCAAGATCAACCTCAAGCTCAACCCGAGAAGTGCGTGTTTGGAGTCCCTTCCGCAAGCTTCTCGGGTTCTTCGTGTCTCGAGAGGAATTGAAGCCAACCCGACAAGATCAAGGCCATTGAGCAGATTGAAGCACCAAAAGCGCGTCAAGGATGTAAGAAGACTTGCGGTTGCGTGGCTGCTCTCGGCAGGTTTATCTCTGGAGTGCGCTGGCGGCATACTGCCATTTTCAAGATTTTGAAAAAGCAGGTCAATGAAATGGACTCGAAGCGGAGGCTGCGCTGCAGGACTTAAAGAGTACTGTCCTCTACTCCAATACTTATCGCACCTAGGCCACAAGAGAAGTTGCTGCTATACATAGCGGCAACCAATCAAGTGGTTAGTGCTGCGTTAATGCGAGAGGGAGGCGGACGATGAGCGGCAACCATGGCGAGATACATCCAGCGACAAGCGAGGGGCTTCACCGTCAAGCTCTGGTCCCGACAAGGGCGGATCTGCGCGAGATTGCGAGAAGATGCGAGAAAAGGATGGTGCAGCGCCCGATCTACTTTGTCGGTTCCCTTCTGCGGGGGCTAGGTCAAGGTACTCGGTGTGCAGAAATTGCTTTTCGGCCTCCTCATGGCCTCGAAAGCTGCGCCATTACTTCCAAGCACATGAGATAACGATCGTCACTCGCTTTCGGCTGAAGAGGATATTGCAAAATCCGAAGCAACAGGCAGGATTGTCGGTGGGCCTTTGGGCTGTCAAGCTTTGGCCTCAAGTTTGAAAGCACTTCAACTATCCAAAGCGAGCATTGGCGAGTTCATAGCGAGTGGGCCTTGACGCAAGATGAAGAAATTCGAGCGAGCATCCCGTCAAGGAGGCAAATAAAGAGTGGCTGATGTATTTTGATGGTGCCTTCTCGCTGCAAAGCGCCCGGTGCGGTGTCTTGCTTATCGCATCCACGGAGAGCACCTCAAATACATAGTCCAAATGCACTTTCCCAAGGAGCAAGCAACAAATAATCTGCAGTATGAAGGTTTGCTTGCGGTCTCGAGATGCAGTGAACCTTGGGATCAAGAAGCTCATTGTCGGGGTGACTCGCAGCTTGTCGTCCGCCAAGTAAACAAAGATTATCGAGTCCGTTGATGGAAGCCTCGTCGATGAAGTGAGAAAGCTAGAAGAGCACTTTGAAGGCCAGCAAATGGAACATGTTCAAGAGCTCGAGAATGATATTGCGATGGCTTTGTCAAAGTCGCTGCCTCAAGTTACACAATGGAACCAGAATTTTTGTGCTCAAGCTGACTCAACCAAGCTATGCGCCATCAACGGACGAGCAAGAAAAGTAAGTTGATTTCGGTGACTACTTCGGCCGAGCTCCCGAAGCCGCCGCCCTGAGGTCCCAAGATCAACGCCAAAGTCTTGAGGAGCGATCTGCTCCGACAAGCCCTAGGGTTTGTTCGTTGAAGCGGGCGCTCCCGACAAGTTTTGCTCGGCAAGCTTGCAGCCGGGAACATCAACTCGGCCGAGCCTCGGGTTCTTGCCGTCGAAGCGGATGTTCCCGCAGCAGCGAATGTGCCTTTAGTCCTTGTTGTCGAGCATAGCTCCAACATGGGCGCAGCGAATCGTCCATTTCCTTGAACGGAGAACTTTCCGAAGAGCAAGAAGAAGCGGAAGAGTAGCCCGGCGGTCAAGTATGTACGGTTTGTCGACAACATCACGCGAGAAGAAGACTCAGCGGTGTGAAATTGAAGTGTATTCATCGGGAAGATGGGCCAGAAGCTGTTGGCGAGAGATACGGAGGCATATGTGGTCACCACATTGGCGCAAAACACACTTAAGCAAAGCTTTCCGGCAAGGTTTCTTCGGCCGACAGCCCTCGAGGATGCTGCTGCACAAGTAACCAAGTGTGAAGCGTGCAGTTCCATTCAAAGCGAGATACACCAGCCAGCTCAAGCTCTCCAAGCGATCCCTTTATCCTGGCCATTTTCGGTGCAGGGGCTCGACATCCTCGGCCCCTTCCCGAGCTGTCGGGGCTTTGATACTTATGCGTGCAATCGACAAGTTCACAAAGTGGCGGAAGTGGAAGCGATGAGGAAGGTGGCAGCCGATCGGCGATCAAGTTCTTGAGGTCAATTGTTTGCCGTTTGGGATTCCTAACAGGATCATCACCGACAACGGCACACAATTCTGATCGCACCTTCATGCGATCGTCCAAGATCTTGGCGCCAAGGTCTGTTTATACATTGCTCATCAGAAACAGCGGTCAGCGAGAGAGGGCAAATGCTGAAGTGCTGCGAGGACTGAAGACAGAACTTTCGACGGGCTGCACAAGTGCGGAAGAAAGCTGGATTGAGGAGCTGCGGTGGTTCTTTGGTCGATCGGGGCGGCGTAAATCGAGCCAGCGGCGGACACCTTCGCTCTAGTCTATGGGGCGGAAGCAGTTCTCCCACGGAACTTCGTATCACGGGTCACCTCAGTACTCGCTTATGATGAGCTTGAGCAAGAGCAGCTGCGACAAGATGACGCGCTGCTCCTTGAGGAGGATCGTCTTGAGGCATTTATCTGAGCTGCTCGTTACCAGCAAGCTTTGCGCGCTACCATAACCCGCAAAGTTAGTGCGGAAGTTTCGAGGAAAGCGACCTTGTTCTTGGCGCATTCAATCCGCCAAGAATTCCAACAAGTTGGCCTTGAAGTGGGAAGGCCCTTATCGGGTGAAAGCGAGTCACTAGGCTGGCGCTGTCCGCCTTGAGACCGAAGATGGCATTCGGTGAGCAACTCTGGAACATTGAGCATCTTCGTAAGTTTTACCCGTAGAAGCGCGGTTGCGGAACCTGTTCGGCAACCACCCTAATACAAGTCTTGCCGATGTTGCATGTAATCCTTTGTACAAAGCGGTGCAGACCCGTGCATCGATAAAGCTCATATGTTGCGCACAACTTGTCAAATGCATGCTTTCATAATCAGTTTGCTGTGTTATCTCACATTTTGTGCAGCATCCACACCGGTAAGCAATAACGAGCCACGAGGCTCCATAACTATTTTCTCTTCTTTCTTCTCAAAAGAAAGGAAGGTTCCTTCGCCCATAAGTTAGCCGGGGGGAAAGGAGAAGATAATGGTGTGGGCCAACAAGCGTCGCTCGAGGAAGTTTCACCTTACCGGGAAGCAAATGACAGAAAAGCTAAGTTGCCAAAGTTTGAGCAATCAGTTTTTAAATTTTTAAGTTATGTTCCTCGAACGATAGTACTTTGTATGGAAAACCTGTGCGCGGAGGAACCAACTCGTAGCTAGTTTGCGCCCTTACTTTGTTTCGAGTCCGCTCAACAACTTAAGTGAGCCACAACTAGTTGCGACAAGGTTACTTGTCGGAGGTGGCACCGCCGACGAGCTCTTGACGTTCGCTTTTCGGCGCTTCATGACAAAGGTGCCAGCGCCGACAAGTTCCCTAAGCGTGAGGCACAAACATACAAAGGAAGGAATCAAGTAAAAAATAACATTGCAATCATTGCCTAAGATAGAGTATATTACAAAATTAACTTGTCGCGGATCTTACAAATTGTTCTCTAAACATGATCAGCAGCGACAAGGGAAAGATAAATTGGCGGCCTAGTCCGCGGTGCGCCATCAACCCTCTTGACTCCGCTCACCCTGTCACAATGGGTGCGACAAGGGCCTTGGCGCTTCAACGTCAGCGATCGGCGGCGAGGGACTTGAGGGCGTTGGCGAAGCAACGCTGGGTTGCGGAGCGCCACCTTCATCAACACCTTACGAAGAGCCCCTTACAGATTTGGCGACTTCGTCGACCACTGCTTTGGGATCTCCTCCGGAGCGGCTGGAAACCGCCACCGCCCTTGAAGAACAGGCTAAGCTTGGCGCTGGGTTGGAGATGCTCGTCGGTGGGGTACCGAGATCCACCATCCCAGCTCCATCGGCTCCTTGTCGATGGCGGCGGTTGTATTACAAGACCCTCGGTCCGAGCATCACGTTCTCTCACGAGGGTGTTGTGGGCGGTCGTGGCATTCGCGGCAGTTCCTCGTTGTCCTTGATCTTCTCCAACAGGCCCGCTTCCGCTCCTTGGCGCCGTCCAGCGTCTCCGTCAAGGTGGTCAGTTTCAGCTCGAGATCTGCCTTGGAGTCCTTAGCGGCGTCGAGCTCTTTGATCCTCTCGGTGAGGCGGCCTGCAGCTTCGCCAAGAGTGTAAGCGTCCTTCGGCGCTTCGTGCTTGGTAGCGGCGACCTCGCCCGCTCTTGGGAGGTGGCCTCCAGCTGCGTTACCCTCGTCTCCAACTCCTTCTTGGCGGCCTCGGCAGCTGCGGCAGCGTCCTTTGCTTCCTTGAGAGCTCCGCCAATTGATTGCTCGCGCGCAGCAAGATCTTCCTCGAGCTGTCGAGGTTGATCTTCCGCTCGCGGCCTTCGCCTTCTTCTTGCGAGATAGCTTCGCTGGCAAGCCTTTGCCGCTCTTGACCTCAGCCTTCTCAAGGATGAAGGTTGTGCGCTCTTCGGAGAGTTGCTCCAGCGCTTACGCTCGTCCAGAAGGCTTCTTTGTTGGCGCGCGGAGCTCTTATGCGTTTCTCCATATCGGCTCCGCCCTCGCGACAAGTGCTTCCAGCGACTCCGGCTTAGCTTGTCGAGGCGCGGTAGAAGCGACAGCAGCTTCTTCGGCGTTGCTCCTCCTCGGACTTCGCCCTTCTGCTGCTGCTTGGCGCGTCAACCAGCGACAGACCCAGCGGAGCGAGCAGCTCCTCGTTGAAGGTCTCTCCCTCGGCCGGCGCCACAGGCTCGGCGCTCATGGAAGCTTGATGAAAAGCGCCCGTCGCCGGCCTTGAATAAGCGCGGGCTGGGGCTCTTGAACTGGTGCTGCATCGGTGGCGGAGGGATCGGCGGTTGGTGTAGCGCTGGCGCTCCTGCTGACCTCGGGGTCGTCGATGCGATCACTGGCCCCTCCCGGCCTTTGCGGCGGCAACAGCGACCTCCTCGCGGGCGGACCCATCGGCGCCGGCCTCTTCTTCCATGTTGGCGGCGTCGTCATTATTGCCGCGCGCATCCTCCTCGCCGGCAACCTCAGTCTCCATCGGCTCTCCGGCAGATGGATCTGACGATCAGAAAAAGAAAGAATAGTCAAGCAAATGTTCGAAAAGAAGAACAGAAGGAAAAAGAACCCAAGGGAAATTGTCACATAAAGGGTTACCGGCAAGGGGATCTGTGGCGCGGTCTCCCTGCCGGAGGTCGTGGCGCTGCCCCTTGTCGGAGAAACCTCCCTTGTCGGAGAGGCCTCCCTTGCGGAGGCGCTCCCTTGCCGGAGAATTCTCCCTTGGCGGCGTAGTTGAAGCAGACAGAATCTCGGGAGCAACTTCCGGGCCTTCCTGGTGAGGCTGCTCTGCTCCTACACAAATCAACAAGTCAGATATCAGTAAGAAGGAGCACCCATGCACACTAACGTAAGAAATAAACCAAGTACTTCTGGCTGGGGGCTGTCTTTGGGGTTGCTTTCGAGGAAGAATCGCGGAGTCCGGCAGGAGGTCTCGAGGCAGCGCCTCACAGCCATGCGGGAGGATCGTCTTGATGACAACCACGGAGTCTTGGCTCTCTTGACGCTCTCTGAGCCAGCGTCTGAAAAGGGAAAGAGTTCAGAATAAACAAATCGGATACAAGACAAAGCAGCACATTGAAGGATTACAAGTCCAGCGACAAGATCTTACTCTTCTTCTTCTTCCTCGGGCTGAGGCGGAGAAGTCAAGTCGCTCCGCCTCCGGTCTGACAAGCTGGAAAAGTAGGCTCCCTCGGGCGCTTGGCGGGTGCGGGGCGTGGTCCCGAAGGCCCGCTCCGATTCTTTGGTGGCGTGGGGCGCTCCAGCTGCTGAGCTTGCATGATAAGGCGCGTCCTTGGCCAGGCAGCTGTTGGCCCATCTGCCGCCCGCCACTTCCCAGTCTTGCGGGCGCCTTCTTGGCGGGGCCACGGGCTCATCCACGACAAGCTATCCCGAAGGTGGAGGAGGCACCCCAGCGAGCTCGTTCGGCTCGGCATCGAGCTCGGCCTGCTCCTCCGCCCGGCAAGCTCCTCTCGGTCGGCAAGGCTTGCCGCCTCGGCTGCCTCCGCCTCCTCAGCAGTGAACCCGAACT
>JAHIAM010003056.1:0-21622 GCA_021605205.1 Aegilops longissima
AGAGCAAGCACTGTGATGCTAGTGTAGAAATCTGTAATCAACTCTGAGCTACGTTCACTATCTTCATCTAGCATTTACATTTCTTGAGAATCATGTCGGAGGCCGACGCTGCATTATTTAAATGAGGAGTAGTCCACTTGCCTGCCTGCCTCGTAATAAGTGATTGATGAGGGATACACAAGAACATTAGTTTGATGTAAGAACATGGTTAATACAGATGTACTAGTATGTACCAAAAGCAGAAAGGCATGTCATATTCAAAGGTATAATGTGTAAGCTAGCGAGATGCAATTTAACCAAATTGGAAGCAATACAAGCTAGACGTCCATTTGGAGTGGTGAGCATGATCATCTAGGACACGAGAGCCTGGTGGGAGGCGGGCTGCTTCACCACCATCGCAGCTTTTAGTTGGCTTCTAGGTGATGCCTATCTTTCTTTGGGCTTGTCCTTTGGCTCGGCCGATTCTACGACTAACTATTTGTCTTACGGTGCTCACGGGATGGTGGTTCATGTAAAAAATATCTTTCCTTATCTTACTGTCTTCGGCCTTTCGAAACAAGCTAGACACCATATGGAACATGCAACCACATATGACACCGCCAAGTTAAATCAAGCACCTGGGATGGTGGTTCATTGCGAACGAGGTCATCAACTCCAGAGCTACGTTTACCGTCTCTATCTGCTGACAGTGCACCCTTTATAGCGTTGTAACGTGTCTTGCCTACCAACATACTGGTGGAGACTTCTCTCTTTTCTTTTGGCTTCTCTCATGGCAGCGAGTCTGAAATACCGTTGCATAAAAACACAATAGTGAGAGTAAGTGTGAAGTGTGTGCAGAACTAGTGCCTTTGTAAAAAGTAGCAGATAGCGGTGGCTGAAAAATAAATGACAGGAGACATATGATAGCTCTACAACATTGCATGGCAAACAAAATTAGATTCTACTCCGTATGATTTTGTAATATATGATCACAGAAATGCAGGTACTCCTCCGCACACCACCACATGTGGTCATATCTAAGATAACGATCATTGAAAATAAATAGGTCGATCGATTTTTAATGAACCGACCGATTTATAAGGAGCAGGCAGATGGTCTTCGTCTACCTCCGCCGATTCATTGTTGATGATCTTTCTCGAACCGCCGGCGATCACCGGCCCAGACCCTGCCTCCGCCGCCCGCCCTCCCCCGACCTCACACCACCGCCGTGCTTGGCGCCCAGGCCATCCCTTTAATCCCAGCCGACCTCCGGATCGAGGCGCCCGGTAGCTCTAGGCCGCACGCGCCTAAGTAAACACCAAGGCGCTGCTTCCCGGTGTAATAGGCGTACTAGCGCACATTACGCGAGGAATGCTTCCGTTAATTGGGAATCAAGCTGTCGAAACTGAAATTGGGGGCGACGGACCTCTAGCTAAGGTGAAATAGTATATGGGAGAAACCTTGTGCATCGCGAGTTACTAGGAACATCTAGTATCAAGAAGAAGCGGTCAACTAGTGTCTTCGTGGGATGAATCTTGTGCAAGCAGAGGCGTAAGATTTGCATGAATAAGGGAAGAGGAGTACCTTTTTGGTTGCGGTGTGGTCATCTCCACATGTCGCGCCGATTTTCTTCTTTTACCGGAAACCGATGTTCTCTCCACATGTCGCGCCGATTTTCTTCTTTTTACCGGGAAACCAATGTTACGGAGGTGCAGGCTTGGGCGAACCCATGGCTAAATTGTTGATGTGTTCTTGGCCGTATGTCGGCGGAGGGAAGCAGATCCGAGGCGGCGAAGGGCGGCGAGAAGGAACAACTCCGGTGCAGTGGAGGGTGGCGAGTTGGGCGGCAGCGATGAGGCGCATGATGGCGTGGTTGAACGGCTTCGGGTATGGGCGGCTCGGCCTAGGCTTCAACTACTAGCCATGGGCGTTGCGGTTGAGGTTGCGGTGGGCGGCGGCGTCGGGGTATCGACTCGGCGTGATGGAGGAGGCGGCGGTTGATGGGTGGGATGGGGTGGCGGACGGAGGGCGCCGGGGTTCAGCGGCTAGTGGAGAGGTAGTTTTGGCGCTCACGAGTCTGAATTGGGAATCGAGCGGGTGGGGGACCATGTTTGATGCAATGCAGCGCTTGTTTTGGCTTTTGAGCAGAAGATGGGGCGCTTGTTTGAAATTTGGGAAAGTACAAACTTTGCCCCCTCTTAAATTCGGACCTACTGCGGGTCGGGTGTAGGATGGTAATCCCCAAATAGTGGGCGGGAGTGATTTCGGCCGCGCGCATGTGTGCTTAGGCGGCCATTGTGTATGAATGTTTTTTGGATGCGGTTGCGTGGCGTCTAGATGAAGTTACAAACCTACCCCGGTTTAGACCTTTGGACGTCGGGCCGGTAGGTTTCACGGGTCGGGGTTATTAGAAAAGTAATTTCCTTGTACTACCAAACATTGGTCTCACGCGGTTTCAAAGTGAGTAGAGGCTCTTTTGGTAACCGTTCGAAATTTTGAAACACAAGCATTCACGTTTAGAGTACTCTTGAACTATGAGGATTGACCTAAATAGACAACGTTATATTTGACCTTGTATGTTTGAAAACCTCATTAAATTATCCGCTTCTTTTGGAAATTTTGACACTTGGAAATCCTATAACTACGATTATTTTGGAATGGAGGAGCTAAATTTGAATCTATTTTGTACACGACTACATATGCTATTATGTACAAAATCGAGCAAAGATTGGTGCCCCATAATTTAGGTATGGTTTACAAATGCCATGATATCAAATTCAAATAATTGAATGGGCTTCATGTTGAATTCGATTTTTTAAACCACCTTAAGTTGAATTCAAATGTATGCTAGTTACATAGGTAGCTATTTATAATGTCCATTGTGTAACTTTCATTATGTATAATGTGCTTTACACACACAACATGAGCTATACTCATGTTTATATTCGATTGCTAAAGCGATGCATTATGCGGAGTTCAAAATACTAACTATGTGGATCAATTGTGTGAATAATAACATAGACATGCTCAAATTCGATAGAATCTAGATGTACGATAGATCAATGACCGCTCCTTACTTGAATTGCAAATATCATGATCCCATCCTAATATTTGGATACAATTTATATCTTTAATCAATGTGTAGAGCAGTCTTTTACGTGTAGTTTCACTCTCCATCGGTGGTCTCACACATGCTCACACACTCTCTCCCGAGGTGTCTTTCTACACATGCTCTAGATATAACCCTCCTCCCTCTCGTAACCATTTACAACTGTTTTCACTAACCTTCATCACAAGGACTCTTCCTCTACAAACATACACACGCACAATCCTCATCGACCCTTTCTATATACATGGACCTGCCTCGTGTCTCATGTACACACATTATCTTCACTTTGTCTCTCACGCTTTGTCTCACACCTCTCTTCCTAATCGTGAGTATGATTCTAGCGAGCATTATGTAGGATGCCCTTAAAGTTAGGTTGGATGAATAGTAATATCGGAGATAAAGGGTTACCTTAGTCCGAGAACCTAGGGTTACAAATCCTGGCGGCTTTGTCGGTGGACACGAGTCCTTCACAATTCTGCTATCTTTGTCTTGTCGACTAGTCATCCATGGGTCTTCCTAAATGCGTCACGGGCCGACCAATGTGGCGCAGGACGGAACCGAAAGAAGGGCCTCACCTCGACCCTCCGGACCTCACGCGGTGACACACCCTCTGCCCCCACGTCTCATTATCTTCTCACACCCACACATACCAACACAAACACCACACACACAGAAAATTTCTCCTGGTGCCTCTATTGCCCCCCCCCCCCCTTGTATATACACACTCAAGGGAATGGAATCTCTTGTCATGACGTCATATTCGTCTCTCTCTCTCTACACCACTCTCATTTCTCGTGCTATCTCTCCCACACCCCCGTCGGCCCCTCTATCCATGCCTCTCTCGAATAGGTAATACACACATACCTCTCTAGGCCCGCTAAATGCATCAACTACACATTCACACATGTTACATCACGTACCCCATTGATCTAAAAAGCCCTCTCTTCACGTTTATTTCACATACAACATTCCTTTGAATAAAGTGTGGCCAAAAATTATTTTAGAGTTTCTACATATATACAACATTACAAAGTTATATGGAGAGTCTGAACACTAATTTGCATTGCATGGTGCCCACAATGATATTTATTCAAGACCTTTGTTAATTTGTATATTTTATACTATATACAAAGTTAGTCATAATAAAGAGAAACGAAGAGCATCTCTCTCTCCATTGCATACCCCCCCTGTACGCCCCTTTCACGTATGCACACAAAACTATCTCCAGGTCCTCTAAAAGTAAGCCCCTAGAAAATTCGCGCATATTTCATCTTTCTCTCGCGATATATGCAATGACGATCATTGTATTTGAAGCGAAAGCACGATCGTACATTGGACTTCAGAATCCACTCATTACGGTTACCATTTACGTTTAGTGGTTATTATCTGATCACGGGCTCACCGTACAACTCTGTATTTGCTCATGACATGACTAGTTGACGATTCGCGCTCCCGTGGCACCTCTAGTGTTGCATCACATTATCTCACTACCATCGTGCCCACCTGTCGACTTGTATCTACTCTACATCTACACTCTTATAAAATACATAAAATACACTCTTATAAAAATAGAGTTGGTGATGATGGTGTGCCTGCCATCCTGCAATATAGGCCGTCCGGTTTATATCGGCGGATAGGAAAGAAACTATGGCAATTCTGCAAAAGGTACCCACACACCTCTCCACATTTGCAAATAAGGCCTTCCCTCGTTCATCCTTTTCTCTCACAAGATAAACAAGTCATACAAATGCATCTTGATGTTACGTTACAGCATACGAGCATCTTGCTAGTAAGAATGAAAACAAACGACAAAAAAATTTTGGACGGTGGTTCAAAGTCATGACCGCGGGCACAACGGACAAGGTGGCCTTGTATTGGTATGCTGAGCCGTCTGTTTTAACACGCAGGAGCTGGTGTGGTGATTATACACACACGCACGCATGCACACGAACTGCATCCACGCAACACTCACACAAACACATGCACCCACGCACGCACGCAACATTCACATGTATACACGCAGCCACGCACGCACGCAACACTCACACACACGCACGCAACACTCACACGCACGCACGCATGCACACACCAGTACACCACACGACCAACACACTCTCACGCTCAAGTTCTCAACCTACACGTGCATGCGCACACATCAGGCCCTGACAGACACATACACAACCAGGTGATTCCAGCGACGGGTTGGAGCCTTATCGCACCTGCATAAATTTGTGTTTATCGACCTTTTGCCTATGCAAACCGACAGGTGGGACCCACAAGGAACGTGGTCAATTTAACTAGTCAACATGGCGCCATGCAGACTATTTGGCCGGTCAACAGAGTGCAATCCTATGCTGAACTGTGAGCAAGTGACCGTATAATCACCACAAAACGTATATAGTGACCGTAATCAGCTTATTCTGAAGTTCAGTGACCATATTACGCTTTTCTCTCTGTAGGCCCTCCAAAACTACATCTCTACACGTTCTCGCATGTTACATCTAACAACTATGCAATACAGCACTACTACTACATTCTAACACAATAAATCATATGTGTTTTTAGTTTTACTAGATATCATATTGTTACTTATAATTATTCAGTTTGCATACATTAAAATTGACTTTGAAATGTATGGCCAGTATCATCTACCGCGCGGGAAAAATCCTGCCCTTTCCTGTTTAATCGGGTTTGTATCAATGGATCGTGCGAAATAGCAAAACTATAGTACTATCTGATACAAGTGACATTCTTTGGGTCGTCGTGTCGTCTACTCCTCCGTCATAAGAGTGGGCGCTTCGCTTTCATAAATCTTCTAGTCCCTTTCGCCGACATGTGGGACATCAAGCTTACGGGTCCACGTGCCATATCGAATCTGATGCGAGCAGCGGTGAAGCACCCAGTCATGGCGCCGGTGTAGTAATGAGCAATGAGGCGTCAAATCACAAAGCTGCACCTTTCCTTGATTAAGTTGGAGGGGCGAAGCAACCATCATTTCACTCGTAGCTGAATCCGCTTCTCCCTCATCTTCTTCAACTTAACCACGTGTTGCTTCTGCCGTTGTTATGCCTCATGTGGGACGCGGATCGGCTTGGTAAAGCACTGACACGTGGGACCGCATGTTAGCAAACCGCCAGGACAACGTCCTCCGAAAATAAGAAGCCTAATCCTAGACTTACAAAGGGCTACATAGCTGCTATGTATACTTTCCATCTAATCTATATATGCCCCCCTGATTTTCAGGTGGGGTGGGCCTAATCCTCTCCTTTAATCCAATCAAATAGTCCCACATCACATCAGTTCGTAACTTACGTAAACCATTACGTGGATGTAGCATTGCTCAAATAAGAAACCTCCCCGCCATCCATGGCGGCAAAATTACCTCCTTTTACTAATCTTGATTCTATAATTTTTAGATCAATATAATTGAGATTTGTATAGATAGCACACATGAGCAAAACCAAGTGAGTGCAGTTAAGGGCATCCACAATGTGTAGCCTAATGTGAAAATAGCTTTTGGCATCATGGGAACCATTGTGGGCGGTGTTGCCAAAGCCAAAAAGATGGAACCGAAGCTCACGATTGATTGATTGAAGGAATAGAAAAATGCAACGTCTCTCCTCTTTCTCCCATGCTTGGATGCATGTAGTGCAGATATAGAGCATGAGTCTACTCCCTGTCCCTTCTATCACAAATCACAAAGCGGTGAGGCGTCAAATCACAAAAGCAGACGAAGCAACCATCATTTCACTCTTGGTGACTCCGCTTCTCCATCGTCTTCTTCGAAACCATCTCACGCACTAGTACTCCTAGTAGTACTAGTAAAGGACTTCTGGATGCAAATAAAGGCGGTTGTCTCGGCTTGCGGTGGCACTTGCGAGCGACTTACCGTGGTATCCCTCAATGTTGTTCTCCGTCGAGCGACTTCGCCAAACCACAAAAAAAGATATCGTCGGCGTCACCGCAATGGGAAGGAAGTCAAATATAGTTACTACCTCCATTTTTTGTACACAAGGCAGTATATCAAAATTACAATTTGCAAAGGGCCACTAACACTAATCGAGGCAAAATTGATGGGGTTAGCAACCAAGGACATTAATATCCCCTGCATGCATGCGGAAGTGAGAAGGTTGGTTTGCATGGCGCTGCATTAATCAAGCGATGAGGAGTGAGGTGGTTAGCTCTTTGGTCTTTGGAGAAAAAATACGCATTAATTGACCGTGAAACTAGGATTTGTATCGATTAAATCCATAAAGGAAAACCCGCCTTTCTTTTTCACACTAGTAATCCTAAATGCACGTACTTATCCTGTTTGGGTCTAGGCCTTGCATTGCCAAATTTCGCCACACATTTTGCCAAGCTTGCCTAAAGTTTTCAAAATGAGAAGGAGGTACACTTGCGCCTGCGGCATGTCGCGGTCGCACCGCACCCTCACACAGTCGCTCCCGCACGCCATGGTCACTGCGCACCCTCACACAGTCGCTCCTGCATGCCGCAAACCCAACCGAGGGAACGCACCCTCACTAACACGTGTTGTCGCATGTGAACAAACCAAACTCAGCCATCCTGTCTCCGCACCGTGGTTGGGGAGTATCCGTACGGCCAGTGCGGTGGTCGTTGGGAAGAAGAAGCGGTGAGAAGAAGGAAAGAAGGGTTAGGAGACGTTGGATATTCATCCAACTGCCTGAAATGGTAGACTGACACAAGTCAGGTGACTTGCATAACAAATATATGTTTTCACACAGCAAAAGATCCATAAAAACAACAACATAAAGAAAAACTATCCTTTGCTCGCGGAAAGAGGCGGCCTCGTCGTCTTTGGCTGCCGGCCTTGAACCAGCCGTCATTGCCGGCGTGTGTCTCCGCACCGTGGTTGTCCTCGGCCTCCGGCTACTCGTTCAAGCAGGCGTCGCGGGCGCTCTGCATGGGCGAGCACAACCAGTTCAAGTCGAGGACGTCCGGTTCCGCCTGCAGGAGGGCCTTGATGGCAGCGGCATCCGCGCGCTCCGCGTCGAGTCGAGCCTCTGCCGCCCGGTTCAAGTCCAGGACGTCCGGTTCCGCTGCGGAGGCGTCAATGAGCGGCATCGCGCGCTCTGCGTCGAGTCGAGCCTCTGCCGCCCGGTTCAAGTCTAGGACGTCCGGTTCCGCCTGCAGGAGGGCCTCGATGGCAGCGCCATCCGCGCGCTCCGCCTCAAGTTGAGCCTCCACCGCCCGGTTCACATCCACGACATCCGGTTCCGCTGCGGAGAGCCTCGATGGCAGCGGCATGCTGCGCGCTCGCGTCGAGTTGAGCCTCTGCCTCCCGGTCCTCCTTTAGTATCACCATGTTGAACCGCCGGTCCGCCTGCACCATGGGGGACTCGGACGCCGGCACGAAGTCAACGTCCATCGTCCCACACCAATCAGGGGCCTTCTGCGCCGCGACCTCCGCCGTGAACATTGGATCGGCTTCCTCCTCCTCGTAGCTTGGCTCCAGAGAACTCGGGGATTGGCCCGCCGCAAAGCGAGCTTGGGAATGGAGGTCTGTGGCGCCGACCGCCACCGCGATTTCTGCGCGGCACTCCGGCGTCAGCATCTTGTAGTAAGTGATCTTGCGGCGCACCATGGCTTTCCGGCGAACTAGGGGACGCTTGATGCGGGCTAGGGAATCGAAAGGTGAGGGAATGGGCTGGAGATTTGGTTGGTTTTAGGGCAGTGGCTGGCGTAGGCCGAGCAGCGAAGGTTCTGGTGTGAATAGTGGTTCCGGTGACGACAGGTCAATCGTTTTTGACTATACATCGCTCTTGTCGCGTTCGCATTGCAGCCCGGCACGCTGGACCCTCCACATCGCTCACCGAACGGAACGCACTTCGTCTTGTGTTTTCGCTCGCTTGTGGGACCGCAGTTGAGAGCAAACCTACGTCCCTCCCCCTCCCCCGCCCGCGTCATTTATTATACCACCACTCCCTCCATTTTATGCGGAGTAAATAAGAAGCAGAGGAGTATACTACGGATGAGGATCCCAGCGTGGCGAACCCATTGAGTAAGCGACATCCGGGGCCTAGCAAGCATGGGGTCCGCCGAAGAAGTGACCGAAAGGGAGGGTAAAGCAGGGATACCTCGTCGGAGGATCCACTTCCACTATACTACTTTGACCAAATGTTAGAGTAATAATATATGACATGCAACTTACACAAATGTTAGAGTAATAATATATGACATGCAACTTACACAAAGCATACAGGGTCTAATCGTTTTTGAGGCTAACTTTGACCCAATGTTAGAGTAATAATATATGCCATGCAACTTACACAAAGCATACGGCCAAATTAAGTATGTGAAAGGAGTTTCAATGATATAATTTTCACATTATACATATCATGTACTATTAATCTTGTCAATAGTCAAATTGGAAACCATCTAGAGTACAAATCTAGAATACGTATTGAATCTAACAATATTGATTGGGCGTTGTTGAATTTTGATACCTTTTGATCAAAGTAGAGATACTTTGACTACACATAAAACTTATATGTAAACTAGAAAGGATATGAGGGAGTATATTGTACGTTCAAAAACGAAACGAACATTGAATACCCTTTATATATGATTTGCGGATGCTATGATCACCGGTTCAAAATTTTGAATCTGCCTTAGGTATCACGTGCCCCCACTCGTTCCCTCTTGATTTCATCTCGGGGTCCGGAGATCTATTCAAAGAGGACTAGGGTGGGTACATGCGACTAATACTCGGCGGAATGTTCAAATGAGGCATGCGGGAGGATGGACTCGACTGTAGGGCGACATGATCGATGGAGAAGAGAGTTGGAGAGGAATGAGACATAAGTGAACGCCACATGATCATACTTGAACGGCTCAAATAAACAATAAGTTGTCTCGCTTGGCCTACATAGTGAAAGGCCTAATGCGCAATGCGGAGCACTAACGCTCTAATATGGCCTGGAAAATAGGGAAACCGACATGTGGGGCACACCCGTCGGGACGGTGTAGCGCAGACTAGTCCAATGGAGGAGCTGGCCCACGACCTCCTCGCCACCGACAACCGTTCATGTGGGTCGTTGGGGCCAACAACGGGGCGCAGCTCCAGCACCGCCTCTGGACACGGCGACCGCGGTGAGCGACACGCTCATATCGTCACTAGACACGGTCGGTTTCAGTGTGCCGAGGGTGGCGTTAGTGCTGTGGCACGACCAACGGTATGTTTGGTTTGTGCCCAAGGTTGCCCCATCAAAGCATTGGGTAGCCAAAATTTTGGTTGAGGTATTGGTTGCCCATGATTTGGCCGACATTGGCCAGAAAAATGAACTAGAGTTGGCTAGAGTTCATTGGCATGCCAAAGAAATGGCAACCATCCAAACAAAGACCAATCTTTGGGTCATGACCAAAATTTTGGTTGAGGTATTGGTTGCCCATGATTTGGCCGACATTGGCAAGAAAAATGAACTAGAGTTGGTAGAGTTCATTGGCGTGCCAAAAAAATGGCAACCATCCAAACAAAGACCAATCTTTGGGTCATGACCAAAATCCAAACACACCCCAAACACCCGGCTCGTCGAGGATGCACGGGGCGCCGTGACGCGTCCGTGGAGTGGTGTAGCGCGGCCAACTGCATCCTCTGGACTTGAGACCATGCCGGGTCGTCTTGCTTTTTCAATGACATGCGGGGATCGCATGTGAGAAAAGGGCATCTCCAGCGTTGCCACGACCGGAGCTGACTACCCTGGCGCACCAAAACCCTCGTCCCTCGCGCCGTCGCGCGGTGCGTTCCCAGCCGGCGCCAGCTGCCCGCATTCATGCCTTCTATTCGTATGTCGTCGTTAAGAGGCTCGGTGACCGATGAACCAACTCCGGCGACTTAATGATGCACCCGACGCTTGGCCTCACCGGAATGCGCTACTTAAAGCGGCAACGCCCAGCTAATCTCCACACCATAGCGCATCATCCTCCTACCTGGCACCACATCCGCCATGACCGCAAGTGCGAACGCTCTGCGGGAGAGCTTGTCTTCGGGGATGAAGCTCGAGGTCGCCGCCCTTGCTCAAGTCGCCTCTCGCGACGCAATAGCGGTAGCCGGACGCGGACGCGACCGCTGGCAAGTGTGGCCGCTGGCTGGCGGCCGACAGCAGAGCACCGTCGGCCACGCGTCCTACTTGCCGCCGTCCAACATCCGGCACCGCCGAGGTCGGGGACTCCTCCGAGGATGAGTAGGTCATGGGAGGCGGCAGGGCATGGTGTGCCAACTGGCCGGTCCGTATCCCGTGTTCTACTCTTCCTCGCCAAAGACCGCACCTTCACTTCACGGTTCTTGAACCCTGCCTCCGTACATAGAGGTCGCAGATGGAGGACGTCGGTCGCCGCCGTAGAATAGGTTTAGGGTCGGTTTTTTTATTTTTTTGTCCTATAAAAGTTCGAAATGTAATGAAAATCTGCCGTGTTTGCATTAATCTCGGCCGGTGTATATGAACTTTCACAATAATATACATATTGTAGGAGTACTAGCAAGATGCCCGTGCGTTGCACGGAAGATCAAGATCTTGTGGGAGAAAAGGATGAACGAGGGAAAGCCTTATCTGCAAATGTGGAGAGGAGTGCGGGTAAATTGTCATAGTTTCCTTCCTATCCGTTAGATATAGATCAGACATCCTATATTGCAGGATGACAGGCACACCATCATCACCAACTCTGCTTTTTATTGAACCGAGACAAATCTAACATGCGAAGTAAAATAAACACATAGGGTCTATACATACACAAATTATCTTAGGCACTCCAATAGTACGTCCACTACACATTCACGCATTTCACATCTTTCTACATCTACGGGAACCTACGAAAGGGTTAACGTAAATTGCCCCTCTCTCTCCTCCCCTGATTTTCATGGTGGTGGGCCCCTCCCTCCCCAAATCTACAATCAACAGCTCACACGTTTCACATTACGTTAATTACGTAACTGGGATTATGTAGGCGTAGCATTACTCGTCCTAAAAAACCCAACTAAGCCAACCTCCCAGCATATCGCGCGGGAAAAGAACCGGCCGCGCCGTTTTAGTCGGGATTACCGGATTACTAGTAGTAGTATCGATGGATCGCGCGAAGCAACAATTTTATTTGAGGTGAAGCACCTAGTTTAAAAGGAAAAAAAGCGGTACAATCACAACACTCTGTCGCGGTGCATTGCACCCCCACACGTTTGGTCCTGCACACGGCTCATGCAAGCGGGCGATGCTTGCTTGCCTCTTCAGCGACACGTGGGACTGCACTTGGAGAAACCGACCATGCACCAAACTCCCTCGCCCACCGCGAAAATCCTCCCCACACCCAAAATTCCCCCAAATCCGATTCAACCGCCCTTGACCAACTAGCAATAATATTCCCCAAACCCCTCCCCTGTCCCCTCCACTCCATTCGCTCTGCCAAAGCCGCCTCCCGCTGCCTGCGATACGTCGGCGCCACGGTTCGGCGATCCTCTCGCTCCATGATGCGCTCTCGTGAACTGCCGTCCTCAAGCGCGCCGCCTCCTCGCTACGTTCTTGTGGGCGCGACGGCGGTTAAGCGCTGCCACCGCTGGCGATGTTCGTGTGGAGGCATACGGCGGTCAGCTTCTCCACGATGCGCGCATTCTAGGCGAGGCCCGTTCATGTCGGTTGTGGCGCGAATGTTAGCCGATAGACCTTTGTTAATCTCTTTGTTTGCGAAGTAGTTTCTTTGTCAATATGCTCTTCTTAAGAAGATTCCTTGCCCTGTTCTGCACTCAATCTGCTTAGCTGAGATGGCATGCCAAGGCCGATTAGTTGCTAAAATATTCTGCCATATAATTATTGTGACGTAGATTGCCATGGTCTAGTAGCCAATCTGTTAGGTGAAATAGCTCTACACTGTTTTATACTTGATCTTTGTTGCTGCGATGGCCTTAGATAGTTTGATGGCTGTGTGCTCGGTCTCATTGACTGCTGAAACAGCCTGCCATAATTTGGCACTCAAATCTGTTTGTTGAATTAGCTTTACATATATTTCGTTACTTATATCCGCTCATCCACATATCTTGCCATAGCTTTAGACATCGACCTAGGTATTTTTTTTCTGGACTTCATAATAAAGGATATATGTTTTTCCAGTAATATCTAGTAGAAGAACTAATTTGTATGTCTAACAGATGGACAAGACTTGGATAACTTCTGATCGAAGATTCTCCGCTGCATATGTCGAGGGGTTGAAAACTTCATGAACTTTATCGAGCTGAGTACGGTGGTCGAAATCAGATGTGCTCTGCCGTGTAGCAGTTGTATGAATTCAGTTACAAGACCCGATCAACTGTGCAAAATCATCTACACTTGTATGGGATGTCGATCGCATATACTAGGTGGGTTCATCATGGTGAAGCTGTGAGCGTCAATGTTATTGACTACGTGGAAGCAGCAGATCACCATCTTGATCACTGATGCTCGGTGGAAGAGGAGGAGGAGGTGGTGGTGGCGGAGCTAGTGAGTTTGAACAACATTGAAACAATGCTACGAAATGCTCGTGCATTCCGTGAACTTTCACTGCGAGAAGAAAAAGGTGGGCCCGCATGTTGGAACAATGCAACGTTGTTGTCACCCCGGAAATAAGCTGTCGATATTCTCAGCTATGGTCACTTTTCTTGGTGAAGACATCGGCGAGCAGATGACCAACAAATCATTCGATGCGATGTTGGCTGCTTTCATGAATCTTTCCCAGATCGTCGAGCTGCCACACACCCTGATAAAATGAAGAATTTCCTCCGTGCAGTTGGAATTGGATATGATATGATCCATGTTTGTAAGAATAATTGTGTTACATTAGGAAGGATTATGCCAACAAGTGAATGCCGAAATGCAAATCATCAAGATGGAAAGATGGCGATCTTGTGAAGAGGATTCCTCATAATGTTACGAGACATTTTCCAATTACACCAAGATTGCGAGAGGTTGTTTCATGATGTTGAAACAAGAGAGGATGTATTGTGGCATTCTAGGAACCAGAGTCTGAGAGATCGAATGTAATGAGCCATCCATCTCATGGTAGTGAGTGGAAAAGCTTCAATGATAAACACAAAGAGTTTCTTGCTGACCGAGAAACATTAGACTTGGCTTAGCCGGATGGATTTAACCCATTTGGCCACAGGCGCCACATATAGCATGTGGCGGTGCTTATTATCCTTACAACATGCCTCCAAATGTTTGCACCAAAGAATCAAACTACATGATGGCCTTGCTCATCCCAGGTCCAAAAAGTCACGGAAAGGATTTTGATTTGTTCATGGAGCCTCTTGTGGGGAACTTCAACAGCTATGGAAGGGTGTTCTCACTCGAGACCTATATAGCAGCCCACCAGCTGATTTCTTTCTGCGTCTTGTTATAATTTGGCGCATCCATGATTATCCGGCTTTGGGCACTATGTCAGGGCGAACGACACATGGTTACAATGCATGTGTTATTTGTGACGAGAATCGCCATCATCATCGCAATACTTAGCAAGATCTGTTACATTGGACACCACCGTTTCCTTGCCAAGGACAAGCCGCATCCTAGAAAATATCGAAGACATGTGTTCAATGCAAAGCATGAAAACCGTGATGCGCCAAAGAGGCTCACCGCCGATGAGTTGCAAGTGGAATTAAAGAAGGTCAGGCATATTACACCAGGAAACCATCCTAGTAATGGTAGCGGGAAAAGGAAGCGTGGCAGGGTAGAAGAGAGATTATTGTTTACTGCAGGTCCACTTTGTGGGACTTGGAGTATTGGAAAGATTTGGATCTGCGGCATAATCTTGATGTGATGCACATCGAGAAAAATATATGTGATGACATTATCGGCACACTTCTTAATATTGAAGGCAAGGCGAAAGATACCTTAAAATCTATGATTGATTTGACACACAGGTATCAAAAAGGATTTGCGGTACAAGATGAAGGTAAACCATGGGATATGGCACCAGCTGTATGCGTCTTGGACAGGTAAAAGAAAAGAATTCTCGAGGTCACATCACGCGTGAGATTCCACATGGATTTGCTTCCAACCACGAAAGGAGAGTCGGTCTGAGATGGAAACAAGGTACAAGGGTTGAAAACTCATGACTTCCCGTCCTACTTCAAAGGGTTTTACCTGTTATCCTTAGAGGATTGGGCATACGACTTATCTGAGCGATTGCGAGTTGGGACAATTCTTTAGGGAACTCTGCGGTAGGAATATCGGGATAGATGCTTTGGAGCATCTTAGAGACAAGATAGCAACTATCCTATCGACCTTGAGAAGATATATCCTCCGGCCTTCTTTGATGTGATGGTGCATTTGGCTGTTCATCTACGATGAGGCACTACTTAGAGGTCGATGCAGTATGGCTGGATGTACCCTATTGAAAGGCGGCTAGGCACTTTCAAGGGCTATGTTAGGAACAGAGATAGACCCGAGGGTTCCATTGCAGAGGCCTACATTGCTACAGAAGCGTTGACATTCTGCTCAAAATACATTGAAACAGCTGATCGGCTTAGCAAAGAGGTGGGTGAAGACAATCTTGGGCTCAATGTTTTCGATTATTCTGTTCGAGTTACAGGGAAGAGTCGACAAGAGGACAAACCTAAAGATTTGGACAAAATGGTTTGGTATGTGTTGAATAACTTTCCTGAGATACTACCTTATATCAAGTAAGTGCATTACTGCAGCTTATATATCGTAATATACTAAACTTGCAGCACATTCTTATATATTTATCACTATGTTGTGCAGCATCTACAAAGAGGAGTTACTGCCGCAAAATCCAAGAAACATTGACAAACTGGTTATGGCAGGATTTGCGAAATGGTTCAAGAACCATGTAAGCTTTTGAAGTGCACTGTCAGTTTTTTTAATATATTGAGTACATAAGATGACCAGCTTGTCTATTTTCTAAACGTAGGTTAAGAAGATGTGGGAGGATGGGCAGGCAGTTGATGATGCCCTTCACTCACTAGCAATGGGTCCTGATACTCGGGTAAGACATTATGAATCTTGTGTTGTTGGAGATGTGCGCTACAACACCCTTGCACGAGACGAAGGTAGGATGAAAGCACAAGTGCTCCCTAGGTGGTTTTGGTAATTAATGACAACATATCTCTTGTTGGACTAACACTTTTATCTAGTATGTTTCAGATAAGTTCAACAATGGAGTGGCATGGACTAAAGTATGTGGGAACTCCTTCAAGATGCTAAGGACAAAGGATTGGCTCAAGCTTCAAGCTCAAGACTCTTCATTTTACATTTTAGTGATCCAAGATCACATTGAGTCTATAGGAAAAGCCAATACTATCAAGGAGGAATGAGGTGTTGCTTAATGAGCCTCTTGCTTCAAAGTGCTTAGTGATATGCTCCAAATACCCTCAACTACTTTCCCACTTCCACACATTTGTCCTAAACCTAAAGTCAAACTCGGCCCCACTGATTCTTTCTATCCGGCGCCATCGAGTTTGGATGTCTTAGCCACTGCCACAAACCCTAAGCAAATCGGTCTCACCGGTAGGGATCTCGGTCTCACCGAGATGGGATTGTCATCTCTCTGTGTATGTCCATTACAAAATCGGTCTCACCGAGTTTGAGCAATCGGTACTACCGAGATTACAATGCAAACTCTCTGGTTAACTTATTATCAAAATCGGTCCCACCGAGTTTGATAATCGGTCAAACCGAGTTTGCCTGACCAACTCTCTGGAAAGCATATTACCAAAATCGGTCCCACCGAGTTTGTGTGTCGGTCTTACCGAGATTACGTTATGCCCTAACCCTAACCGAATCGGTCCCACCGAGTTGCATTCCGGTCCCACCGAAAACCCTAACGGTCACATTATTTGCTAAATCGGTCTGACCGAGTTTTACGATTCGGTCCCACCGAGTTTGGTAGATTGTGTGTAACGGTTAGATTTTGTGTGGAGGCTATATATACCCCTCCACCTCCTCTTCATTCGTGGAGAGAGCCATCAGACTGAACCTACACTTCCAGCATCCTATTTCTGAGAGAGAACTACCTACTCATGTGTTGAGGCCAAGATATTCCATTCCTACCATATGAATCTTGATCTCTAGCCTTCCCCAAGTTGCTTTCCACTCAAACCCTCTTTCCACCAGATCCAAATCCTATGAGAGAGAGTTGAGTGTTGGGGAGACTATCATTTAAAGCACAAGAGCAAGGAGTTCATCATCAACGCACCATTTGTTACTTCTTGAAGAGTGGTGTCTCCTAGATTGGCTAGGTGTCACTTGGGAGCCTCCGACAAGATTGTGGAGTTGAACCAAGGAGTTTGTAAGGGCAAAGAGATCGCCTACTTCGTGAAGATCTACCGCTAGATGAGGCAAGTCCTTCGTGGGCGGCGGCCATGGTGGGATAGACAAGGTTGCTTCTTCGTGGACCCTTAGTGGGTGGAGCCCTTCGTGGACTCAGCATAACCGTTACCCTTCGTGGGTTGAAGTCTCCATCAATGTGGATGTACGATAGCACCACCTATCGGAACCACGCCAAAAATATCCGTGTCTCCAAATTGCGTTTGAATCCTCCAATCCCTTCCCTTTACATTCTTGCAAGTTGCATGCTTTATTTTCCGCTGCTCATATACTCTTTGCATGCTTGCTTGCTATATGTTGTGAATGTGAAACTTGTGCCTAAACTCCACTCAAACTTTAAATAAACTTAAAAGCTACAACTTTGGTACTTAGTGTCTAATCACCCCCCCCTCTAGACACCTCTTCTCAAGGTCCTACAAGTGGTATCAGAGCATTGGTCTCCATTGCCTTGGTTTAATCACCATTGGAGGAAGATGGATGAGTCTACTTTGGGGAGTCTTAGACATAGAGTGCCTATTCTTGATGGAGAGTATTTTCGTGAGTGGAAAAATGAGATGCTTGTTATTTTCAATCAATATCATTCTAACAAGTACATTGCTAGCCCTTGTGCACCTTATGTTGATCCTATGCATCCAACCCATGATGATTCAATTGACATGGTTAGGAATCTTAGAACTGCCGAACTTATCATTAGAGGATTGCCTAGAAACTTGATTGGATGTTTGCCTACTTTTAAGTGTGCCTACACCATATGGAAATTTCTTGAGGAACGATTTCCAGATTATTCCTTGAAAAATCTAGATGAAATTCTCCATAAGTCTATTGCTTTGAGCAAAATGAATACTAGTGATCCTATGTTTGGTGATCGTCTATTTGAGCTTACAAACCTTATGCGTGCCAAAGGAAATGTTGGTATTATTAGTGACATTATTTCCGAAGCTATAAGAATTCATAGACAAGATTATTGTGAAACTCATTCTAATGAATCACCCTCTCTAGGATTTGATCCACCACATGACGATGTTGAACATGGATACTATGATGAGGATGATGATAGTGACTTCGATCTTGATGATGCAATGAGACATTTTGGTCTTATGGCAAATCTTCGGGGATATATGTCAGGAGGAAAGGAATGGGTTCTTTATAGTGGATGTACCGATCACATGACCGGAGGTAAAGACATGTTTCGTGAGCTTGCTGATAATGATAGTCCTCGAAAGTATGTCACTTTCGGTGACAACTCAAAGGGTAAGGTGGTTGGCCTTGATAAGGTGGCCATATCACATGATAGCTCCATACAAAATGTTATGCTCGTTGAATCTCTTGGTTACAACTTACTTTCGATATCTAGACTTGCTGATTTCGGTTTCAATGTTCTATTTTTGAAGTAGATTGCCAAGTGTTTCATCGAGACAATCATAAAATGGTCTTTCTTGGTGTGCGTGAGGTGATCTATACATTGTTGATTTCACTAAAAGGCTCAACCTAAAACTTGCTTCATTGCTAAATCCTCAAAAGGCTGGTTATGGCATAGGCGATTAGGTCAAGTTGGTATCACGAAACCTTGACAAGCTTATTAAGGGAATCATATCCTTGGAGTTAATGATGTCATATTTGATAAGGATAGACTTTGCAGTGCTTGTCAAGCAGGTAAACAGGTTGGAGGAAGGCATCCCGTGAAGAACATCATGACCACGAAGAGGCCACTCGAGCTACTTCACATGGATCTCTTTGGTCCCAACTCTTACAAGAGTCTCGGTGGAAATTCTTTTGGTCTAGTTATAGTTGATGATTTTTCCAGATTTACGTGGGTGTTCTTTCTCGATGATAAATCGCAGGTCCAAAAGATCTTCAAAAACTTAGCTAGGAAGGCCCAAAACCAATTTGAAGTGAAGATCAAGAAGGTTAGCAGCGACAACGGAGCGGAGTTCAAGAAGCATAAATGTGGACACCTTTCTTGACGAAGAAGGGATTTCACACGAGTTCTCGACTCGTACACCTCAACAAAATGGAGTTGTTGAGAGGAAGAACCGGACGCTCATCAAAATGGCGAGAACGATGCTTGATGAGTACAAGGCGCAAGCACTTTTGGGCGAAGCGGTTGAGACAGCTTGTCATGCAACAAATCGCTTGTATCTTCACAAGCTACTCGGCAAGGCGGCATCTGAGCTACTCACCGCAACAAACCCCAAGTTGGATACTTTCGAGTATTCGGCTCAAAGTGCTACATTCTTGATAAGCATCGTCGTTCTAAATTTGCTCCTAAGTCTCATGAAGGTTTCCTACTAGGTTATGGCTGAAATTCTCACATAGCGTGTCTACAACAATTTCACCCGAAAGGTTGAAGAGGCGGTAGATGTGAAGTTTGATGAATCTAACGGCTCGCAAGTAGAGGAATTGCCAATTGATGTAGGAGACAAAGATCCTTGGAAGAAATCCAAGACTTGTCTATTGGCAAGGTCCGTCCAACGGAGGTGAAGGAGAGTACCTCGTCCGTCAAGTGGAAGCTTCTACTTCACGACAAGGTGAACCAAGAGTTGATACGGAAGCATCCACAAGTGGGACACACCAAGATGAAGAAAGCGAGGAAGTGCATCAAGATGAGCGTCAACAACCTCCTTCTCCACCACGACAAGAGAGCGACAACGCCAACAATGAAGAAGGCCAAGAAGAAGAACAAGATGAAGAAGATGTTCAACAAAGACCCAAGCAAAAGCTTTCACGAGTTCGAGCAAGAATTGCTAAAGACCATCCGTCGAGCAAATCTACAATGATATTCAAACCGGAGAATCACTCGCTCTAAAACTCGTTTAGCTAACTTTTGTGAAAACTATTCTTTCATCTCTAGCATTGAACCTATGAAGGTCGAAGAAGCATTGGAAGATCCGGATTGGATAAATGCTATGCATGAAGAGCTACACAACTTTGAGAGGAACCAAGTTTGGACATTGTTTGAGAAGCCCGACAACAACCACAACATCATCGGTACCAAATGGGTGTTTCGCAACAAGCAAGATGAAGATGGACAAGTAGTTCGCAACAAAGCATGTCTAAATGCCCAAGGCTACACACAAGTCGAAGCTATGGACTATTGTGAGACTTACGCCCCCGTTGCTAGACTTGAGTCCATTCGCATCTTACTTGCCTATGCTAATCACCATGATATCACCTTGTACCAAATGGACATTAAAAGTGCAAGTGCTTTTCTAAATGGTGAAATAGAGGAGGAAGTTTATGTTAAACAACCTCCCGGCTTTGTCAATCCTAAGAAACCTAATCATGTTTACAAACTTCACAAAGCTCTTTATGGACTTAAACAAGCTCCTAGAGCATGGTATAAATGCTTGACCAAGTTCCTTATTGAAAAAGGCTTTGAAATTGGGAAAATTGATTCTACTCTTTTTACTAAAAGGGTTAATGGTGAACTCTTTGTGTGCCAAATTTATGTTGATGATATTATATTTGGTTCAACTAACCCTCATTTTAGTGAAAAGTTTGGGAAGCTAATGTCGGAGAAGTTTGAGATGTCTATGATGAGTGAACTCAAATTCTTTCTTGGTTTGCAAATCAAGCAAACTAAGGAAGGTACTTTTTTCTCGCAAACAAAGTACACCAAGGACTTATTCAAGAAGTTCAATATGCAAGAATGCAAAGGTATGACTACACCCATGCCTACTAGTGGACATTTTGACTTAACCAAAGATGGTGAACCGGTTGATCAAAAGGTTTATCGCTCTATGATTGGTTCACTGTTATATCTGTGTGCTTCACGTCCTGATATTATGCTAACTGGTTCACTGTTATATCTGTGTGCTTCACGTCCTGATATTATGCTAAGTGTGTGCATGTGTGCACGATATCAAGCTGCTCCTAAAGAATGTCATCTTAAGGACGTGAAAAGGATAGTGAGATACTTAATCCATACACCAAATTTTGGCATTTGGTATCCTAAGAGGCCTCTTCGATCTTGTTGGATATTCCGACTCGGACTATCTTTGGAGACAAGGTTGATAGAAAGTCCACTTGGTGCTTGTCAATTTCTTGGTAGATCTCTTGTGTCTTGGTCCTCCAAGAAACAAAATTCGTATCCTTATCCACCTTGAAGCTGAATATATTGCCGCTGGTTCATGTTGTGCTCAATTACTTTGGATGACCCAAACTCTTAAAGATTATGGGATATATGTGAGACATGTTCCATTGCTTT
>JAHIAM010003057.1:0-38747 GCA_021605205.1 Aegilops longissima
TCATATCACATCACAACATGCCCTGCAAAAACAAGTTAGACGTCCTCTACTTTGTTGTTGCAAGTTTTACGTGGCTGCTACGGGCTGAGCAAGAACCGTTTTACCTACGCATCAAAACCACAACGATAGTTTGTCAAGTTGGTGCTGTTTTAACCTTCGCAAGGACCGGGCGAGCCACACTCGGTTCAACTAAAGTGAGAGAGACAGACACCCGCCAGTCACCTTTAAGCAACGAGTGCTCAGAGCGGTGAAACCAGTCTCGCGTAAGCGACGCTGTAATGTCGGTCCGGCCGCTTCATCTCACAATACCGCCAACCAAAGTATGACATGCTGGTAAGCAGTATGACTTGTATCGCCCACAACTCACTTGTGTTCTACTCGTGCATATAACATCAACGCATAAAACCTGGCTCGGATGCCACTGTTGGGGAACGAGTAATTTCGAAAATTTTCCTACGCACACGCAAGATCATGGTGATGCATAGCAACGAGAGGGAGAGTGTGTTGACGCACTCGTAGACCGAAGCGGAAGCGCTTATGACAACGCGTTGATGTAGTCGACGCCTTCACGATCCGACCGATCCAAGTACCGAACGCACGGCACCTCCGTGTTCTGCACACGCTCAGCTCGATGACGATCCCGGACTCGATCCAGCAGGGTGTCGGGATGAGTTCCGCAAGCACGACGGCGTGTGATGATGATGATGCTTTATCGCGAGGGCTTCGCCTAAACTCCACGACGATATGACCGAGGTGGAATATGGTGGAGGGGGCACCGACACGGCTAAGGAACGATCCGTAGATCAACTTGTGTCATGGGGTGCCCCCTGCCCTCGATATAAAGGAGCAAGGGGAGGAGGCCGCCCTAGGAGGGCGCCAAGTGTGGAGTCCTACTAGGACTCCTAGTCCTAGTAGGATTCCACCTCCCTTGTTGGAATAGGAGAAGGGAAAGAGGGGAGAGGAAGAAGGAAAGGGGCTGCGCCTTGTCTAATTCGGACCAGAGGGGGCGAGGCCTCCTTCCTTTGGCCTCTCTCCTCTATTCCCGTATGGCCCAATAAGGCCCATATACTCCCGGCGAATTCCGTAACTCTCCGGCATCAAAAATACCGAATCACTCGAACCTTTCCGAACTCCGAATATAGTCGTCCAATATATCGATCTTTACGCCTCGACCATTTCGAGACTCCTCGTCATGTCCCCGATCTCATCCGGGACTCAAATCCTTCGTACATCAAAACTCATAAACTCATAATATAATTGTCATCGTAACGTTAGCGTCGGACTCTACGGGTTCGAGAACTATGTAGACATGACCTAGAACTGTTTCCGTCAATAACCAATAGTGGAACCTGGATGTTCATATTGGCTCCTACATATTCTACGAAGATCTTTATCGGTCAAACCGCATAACAACATACGTTGTTCCCTTTGTCATCGGTATGTTACTTGCCTGAGATTCGATCGTCGGTATCCAATACCTAGTTCAATCTCGTACCGGCAAGTCTCTTTACTCGCTTCAGAATACATCATTTCATAACTAACTCATTAGTTACAATGCTTGCAAGGCTTAGGTCATGAGTATTACCGAGAAGGCCCAGAGATACCTCTCCGACAATCGGAGTGACAAAACCTAATCTTGAATTATGCCAACTCAACATATACTTTTGGAGACACCTGTAGAGTACCTTTATAATCACCCAGTTACGTTGCTAGACGCTTGGTAGCACACAAAGTGTTCCTCCGTAAACGGAGCTGCATAATCTCATAGTTGCAGGAACTTTGTATAAGTCATGAAGAAAGCAATAGCAACATACTAAACGATCAAGTGCTAAGCTAACGGAATGGGTCATGTCAATCAGATCATTCAACTAATGATGTGATCCCGTTAATCAAATAACAACTCTTTTGTCTATGGTTAGGAAACATAACCATCTTTGATTAACAAGCTAGTCAAGTAGAGGCATACTAGTGACACTCTGTTTGTCTATATATTCACACATGTATTATGTTTCCTGTTAATACAATTCTAGCATGAATAATAAACATTTATCATGATATAAGGAAATAAATAATAACTTTAGTATTGCCTCTAGGGCATATTTCCTTCATTAAATACCCGCAATGGGGAGCGGAGGGGTCCATATTAATTACCTCTTTTTTTCTTTTGACGGGAGGGTCGGGGTTAATTACTACTCGTAACGAGTAAAAGGTAGGTGGCTGCTTGAAACATTAAATAGAGCCACGACGTACAAGGTACGAGATGCACGGTTGAAGACGCAGACCAGCCACGGGCGTGCCCGTCCGTGTTTTAATTATTTACGGCACACATTCAATAGAAGAATTTGTTTGACGCCGCAAGCACGGTCCTACAGTCATCTTCCCTCTGCGAGCAGCAAATTTTTCCACGGGCACGTTGACAAATCAAGACACTACAAGATTCAAGGCCGTGCCTCTGCTTTGCAGATGATTCTGCTGAAACGCTCACGGACAAAACCAATGAAGCATGGCAGAGGCACGGCTTGTCACGTACCAGACACACGGTCCTCCCTTCGGCATTGTAACACACTGTCCTACATGCCACACAGGCATGTAGACGTTCACCACACGGTCACGAACATACACAAAGGAAGTCCCGTGTAGTGGTAACAGACGCACCATTACAGGTACAATAGGCATGAGGAAGCATATTGATTAAGATCATCAGAAATGAATCACATTATACATGTGCACGCATATAGAGAGATGCACAAAAAGTGGACTACAAGATGCACGAGGAGGCATATTGATTAACATCATCAGAAATGAATCACATTATACAAGCCTATCTTTGTGCAGCATGTTTCCACCCAAACGCTCACCACACGGTCACAACATACAGGGAAGTGTCGTGCAGCGATAATGACGCACCCTTACAGGTACAAGAGGCACGAGGAGGCATATTGATTAACATCATCAGAAATGAATCACATTATACATGCGCACGCATATAGAGAGATGCACAAAAAGTGGACTACAAGAGGCACGAGGAGGCATATTGATTAACATCATCAGAAATGAATCACATTATACAAGCCTGTCTTTGTGGATCTGTTCGACGCCGGAAGCACGGTTCTACGATCATCTTGCCTCTGCAAGCAGCAAAATTTTCCAGGGGCACGTTGACAATTAAGTCACTAGAAGATTCAAGGCCGTGCCTCTGCTTTGCAGATGATTCTGCTTAAACGCGGACAAAACCAAGTAAGTGAAGTCATGGCAGAAGCACTGTTCTACATGCCACACAGGCACGGCCGTGATTCCACAGTCATACCTGTTTGGTCCATCACAAAGTAAGTGTCGTGCAGTGATAACAGACGCACAGTCTTACAGGCACAAGAGGCACGAACGCCTCTGTATTGTAAAATATTTCAGCTAACAAGTTATTTGGATAGGCACGGCCGTCACATCACACGTGACTGCGTGTTCCAGGTGATTTTATTCGCTCGCTCTATTCACAAAAGGAAATCCAAACATACAGACGGTGCACAAAAACATTAAAACTTGTTAGTTTTTTGAGCTACTGAATTGCTTCCCGACTCAAGAGCACAAAAACAAGTTCCGACAACCTCACAGCAGTGCATAAAGTACAAGCTAGAAACCCAAACTGGAAAGCACACAACAACACCTATCTTTGACAGCCGGATAACCGTTTTCAACATTCACAAGTCAATGGATCCGGCAAATCCATGATTGGGCACTGGTTTGTCCAGATGTGTACTTTTAAATCCAAGTTCATATGCCTACAATACCCTGACAATATAAGACGAGCACGTCTAGAAGCCTTGTTGCCCCATTGAAGCGCCTCTTCTTGACGTTTATAAAATCCTTCAGTGATGTTGTCTGGGGGGGAGAGAAACTTAAGCCTCATAGTCTCTAACTCCTTTGCATTCAGAATAAAGAACGTTGCAAATTCAATGTTTTTGTTGCAGTGTACATATTTTTCCAGCGTTACTATCTTCAGACGAATGTCATGCTGCTTGAGAAACACCCGGTGCTTGTGGTGCCACTTGTTTGTCACACCTTCCTCACGGAAAAATCCTCCCTGTAAATGCATAAAGAGTGAGAATACTTGAGGACTACAAGGGGAAAGAGAGGCCTCCAATATAGTACACTATGCATTGTTTGTGCTTTCAATGCGTCTGGAAATCATTTTACCTCGATAAACAAGTTCTCTAGGCTAGGAAAGCATCTCATCAAGGCAACAACCTTGTTTAGATTTAATGAAATGTGGATAAGCAGGGTCTTCACAGATTGAACCGCCATTGATAGGCTGACTACAGACAAAGCCTGCACCAAGCACATATCATAAAACAAGATGGATAAAAGTTTACATGGCATGAAACTCGAGAAGTGGAATGAATGCAACTAAAGAGTATATAGTGCAAAAGGTGAGTACCTCGATAACTGTAGAGCCAAAAACAATCTTGGATTCAGGAGATCATTCGTAAAAATTGCCCAGACACTCGAGTTTAGGTGCAGAGAAGATAGTTATCTGCAACTGCCGGCTCTAAATATCTTGAATCAGTCATTTAAGTGAGGGTGCATCCTCAACAACGATTTCACCATTCCCACAAAGGATAAAGATGAGTTCAACTTTGGCTGAGTTTATTCTGATGCAGTGGTCCAGGTTATTGCAAACAAGCAGGAGCCACTCGAGGGCAGGGCAACCATGGTTGATTATGCTTTGCAGTGAGACGTCTGATATATCAACCTCCAAAAACGAAAGCCTCTTAAGCAGTGGAAGTTTGAACGATTGTGCATACTCATCAGGTATCTGGCAAAGAGCAAATGTGACGGTGTGCAGCGAGCAAAACAGCAACGTGGAAGTCGGTGGCGAGGCCACGGACGAACAGAATTCGTGCGGTAGTGTGATGGTTTTTCCCACGAAACGTGGGAACATGTAGTAGAACTCGAGAACCTGCAGATTCTTCAGTCTTGGGGATCGAAGCCAGCGCCGATCGTAGAGGGTCTGAAGTGGAGGTAGCACGGGAATGCAGAGGCGATGGCGGCGCCCCATGGCCGGAGAGGATGGTTTCAAGGCACGAACCACCAACGCCAGGCTAAAAATTGCACCGAGTTCCAAAATATCTAATGCGAATGACATCCTTGCGTGGGAGCATCGAGACTACGTTGATATGAACTGTTTCTAGAGGCTTAAAAAGACGACCGACGGGGATCTCACTGCAGTCAAGATTCAGAGGAGCGGTGCGCCACAGAGGGCGCCACCGACGTGCGAGGATTTGAGTGCGGGTGCCCTCCTTAGTGGACAGACGGGAAATGATCTCACCGAGGACACAGTCCGGGAGGTCACTGATGCAGTCCGGGCAAGACTCCTGCTTATCGGAACCACTGAGCGGGCCCGCGCCGCTTCTGGCCGCCACCGCCATGCCGTCAGAGGACGAAGTCGCCGGTGGCCCGAACCTCGCCTTCTTGTTCCTCGGGCACTCGCCGGATCTCCATCCCCGCCCCGTTGCTGGATTCAGGCCGCTGTGAGCACCACTATATGTGGCGTGGATCTGAAAAACTACTAGGTCTTCACTGCGCGCAATTCCAGCGTGTGAGGAAAGGAGGGAGGGACGTCGACCAATTGGACGACAACTATAAATTATATCTTTCCTTCACTGTTGCGGTGGAAAACAAAGAACGATCATTTTCCTTCACTATTGCGGAAGAAAACATATACAGGCACGGGTGGACAGCCCAACAAAGCTTGGTGTGGTATTATATAGAGTCATGTTCGCTTGGGTTTGTGTTCTGAATGATTCCGTTGACTTGTTCAGACGGAGAGGCACGGATGTTTCGCTCATAGGCACGAGCATGCAACGCCAAGGGCATGGTCCGTGGTATTACATAGAATCATGCTCGCTTGTTACTCGATCAGACGGAGATGCATGGGCGTTAGCCCACAAAACTGAACCTTTGTGTTACGCACAGCCACGGCGCTTACTCGTGAGGCACAGAATGCCCTACATCGAGACGCTGACTCCTTATATTTAAAAGCACGGACGTGAATTCCATAAGGACACGGCTCCGTATTGAGTCGCGTAACGCTTCTTTCTTGATTCTACGTATATTATTCGATAAAGGCGTGGACGTTCGTGCATGTCTGTGTTTCAGGGTCGCAAGCACGGGCATAAAGCGCTTAAAGGCATGGAGAGCTATTATATACAGTCACGCACAAAGATTTTCTGTTTGTATTCCGAATGGCTCGGTGGACTCGGTCAGAAGAAGAGGCACGCACGTGACGACCACGGAGGCATGGGCACGTATGTGCGTTATTACGGAAACCTAACAGAATCGGGTTTATATGTCAACACTTTCTGCTTACTCTGTGAGACACGTAACAGCCCATTCGAGAGACAGAAAGGGGCACACGTTTATTGGCGCATTTCCACATGACTGGCGACTATGACATAAAGTAGCATAAACATAAAAAGACAGAAAGGTAGACTGATTTCATCAGTTGCAAGCTCCTTCGTGGCTCCTCAAGGACAACAAAGACAAACAAAGCATACAAACAGTGCAAACAGAACAACAGTTCTTCGACAAGGTTTACACAAAACACGAACTCCAAAACTTCAAGACAATAAGACACTCCCAAGAACATGAGCAACCATCTCAAGACCTATTCTTCAGCATGAACATCTGAATGGATCCATCAAATCGAGATATTCAACACTCCTATCTTGTAAATACTAACGCACGTAGGTGCAACTTGGTAATAATCGAAGACGACCATGTTTAGAAGCCTTATTGTGCCACTTCAGAACCCTTTGTTGCTCCTCGTAAAATACTTCTGTGAACTCAGCGGGAGGGTACACAAACTTAATGTCAATGCTATCCAGATCCTTTGCACATAGAACAAAGAACGCCGCAAATTCCTTGTTACCCTGGCAAAGAATATAATCTTCTAGCGCTACTGTTTTCAGACAAATATCGTGATGTTTGAGAAACTGCCGTGCCTACGACGCCACGTTTTTTCAGAACGAAACGCCAACCGTCCCTAAAAAATACATGAAAGGTTGAAAATACTTAGCGTCCATAGAAAAAGATATGTATGTATGTATGTATGTGTAACATCCCAAATTTCCTATTTGGTATGTTTTACAATTATAGCTAAGCATCTATGCATGTTGTTTGAATTTGAGTGACATTTGAAGTTTTGGGAGTTTTGGAGTTTGAATTCAAATTTTGGCAAGAGGAAATCATTTCAAAAACTATGCCTGATAATACTTGAGAAAAAGTATGAGAGGAGTAAACATGACACTCCAAAAATATCAGAGGAAAACATTGCCAAAAGTTTTGAATTCAAACTTGAGTTTTATTTGAATTTTGGAAAAAATGATTTTTTATAAACTTTGGATTTTGCCCTGAAAATGTTCAAATGATAGGAATATTCCCTGATCATTTTGATATATATATGTCCTATATAAAATATTTATATATTATGTATTATCTCTGTTTTATTTTTTCAAAAAATAAATTTGGAAAAAGAAAATGCCCAGGCACCAGCCAGGCCGACCGCCCAGCCAGCACCTAGGCAACCCACCGACTGCCCAGCCAAGCGCCACCAGCGGCCCACCAGCGGCCGAGCCGCCCACGAGCCACCGACCGCCCAAGGCCGAAACCCTTCGGTCGGCCGACCACCCAAACCCGCCCCCTCTCACCGATGGTGGACCCCACCGTACACCTACCTCGCCCACGCCACCAGCCGCTGTCGCCGGAGATCCGTGAGATCCGGGATCCCCGAGATCCCTCGCCTGCTTCCGTCGCCCAAGCCGAGGACCCCTATAATACTCCCCGACCCGTTTTCCCCTCGCCTCACCGACCTCTCTCCCTCCGCATGCCTCGCCGAGTAGCGAACGCCGCCGCCGCCATTTGCCGCCCAGCTCGCCTGGTCACCCCGAGCCCCATCGACTCCACGACTCCACCCCTCGCCCGGATCGCCCGCACTGAGGCTCGCGCGCAGCACTCCGAATCCGACCTCGCCGTCCGATCTATTTTAACGGCTTAGATTAGATCTTCCCCGAAGTTAGTTAAACCGCGTTCAGATCGGTTTAGTTGGTTTAGTAGGTTTATTTGAACCGCCCACTCCGTCTTAAACCCTAGGCCGTTAGATTATATTATGCCAAGGAGTTAGTTAAAAACCCATTAGGCCATGTTTTCTGTTTATTTTCGGTTTTATTTTAACAGCAATAGTTTCAGATTTGAAACACTATTCATATTTAATCTAGCTTAATAGCTTTAAGTGCATTTTTTTGTTGGTTTGCAAATTTCTTATAGTTTCTGTAGAAAATATAATTAACTATGTTAAAATCTTATATTTACTAATCGGAGGCTACATATTTACGAGGTTCGTTAATTCTTGAGACAAAAGAATAACATCCATTGGATTTATTTATGATTGATCGATGGCCGTGAGAAAATTAATGGTCCATATCTTCACGAGCGTGAGATGGACTTTACTCTTCCTCACGTAGACAAGAGATGGCTCTCTTCCAATCCTCGCATAAAAGGAAAACGTCGTCTCCTGGATCTATTTATTGATTGATCGATGGCCGTGAGATCAATGAGTTGAGTCCATATCTTCACGAGCGTGAGATGGACTCCTCTCCGCTCCTCACGTAAAAGAGATGGACCTCTTCCCATCCTCGCATAAAATAAAACTGGTTTCCTCTCAAACAAGATGAAGTGGAAGTATTGTCAAAACTCAAACCCAAGACATGGGCGCGTGGATCGGATCGGTGAAACACGGTTACCTCAAATCCTCACCCCATGAAGCAAAACATATTTCAACAAATTAATGGAACTAACATGAAACAAGTCATCACCTGCCCGAATCAGGTAATTACCTCAACAAGTCGGCCGAACAGCAAAAATTCCCCGCTCCCAGTTTAGGTCAGAGACAAGAAATTCAAACGGGCCCTCTTTATCGCGGATCAACCTTGAAGCAAAGGCATCCTCAATAATGAGTTTTCCGAGTGACAACAAATGCCAATGCTTACAAGGTTATCGTTTATTGGACGAAACTCCCCGAAAAAAGCAGCGGAGACTCAAGTGCGGGCAACTAGAGTGGACTATGCTTTGAAGCGAGACCTCGATATAAGAACTTCCCAAGAGAAGTCTTTTCACCAGCGGTAGCTTAAGGTCCTGCATAATTGCCGGTATATGGCAAAAGCAAAGCAGGTGTGTGCAAGAGGAGAAAACCTAAACCGACTCCGGGCGAGGACATGATGAATTCACCCGTGGTGTGACCTCTTGCACCGAATCACGAGACAGATAGTAGAACTCAAGAATCTGGAGATTGTTGAGCTTTGTGATCGAACCGGCACAAGTGGAGGCCTGCCGAGTAACGCCGGATAGAGGCGGCTTCTTGAGCCGGGATGTGGGCGGATGAATTCGGAGCCGACAACTTCGACGAATATTGAGAGGACCGAGTTCGGTATAAAATCTGAAGCGGCCTCGGTGACGGCGGACACTTCAAGAGGATGGCAATATGAATTGTTTCTCCATCGTTAAAAACGGTCAAGAGATCTCGACAGTTGAGATTCAAAGGCGGTGAGCCATAAGGGCGCCACCTCGGCGAGGATTGATCGGATGCCCTCCTTCATGGGGAGACAGAGATGATCTCACCTAGGCGGCGTCCGGAGGTCCGATGGGGTCAGGCAGAGCCCTCTTCTTCATCCTTGGATGGGGAAGAGACACTTGCACTTCCTCCCTCGGACAACACACCACCGGAAGGTGGCGTCGCCGATGGCGCCCTCTCGCCCTCTTGGAGCTAGGAGTAGCACATTCCATCTCCATCTCCATCTCCATTGCGGGTGCCGCAGACAAGTGCTGTGAGGTGGATCGGAAAAATGGATTATAACCTGTCCACCCAGAAACAACTTAAATCTGAGAAGGATGGGAAAGGTCGATTAATTACCTCTCCTTTATTTTTCCGTAAATTGTAGATGCCTGCTTGAAACATTAAATCAGTCACGGCTTTGATTATCGAGATGCCTTGTTGAAGCCTTGAGACCAACGCAGGCGTGCCCCTCGTGTTTTAATTTTTTGCACATACATACATTAAAAGAATTTGTTCCAGCGGAAGCATGGGTGGGCAGCACAAAAGACATCGTGTGATGTTATATACAATCATGTTAGCTCGGTTACGTTTCGAGCGATTCCCGCGGAGAGGCACGGCGTGAACCGAGTGGAGGCATGTTGTGGTATTACATAGAGTCACGTCTGAGCATTTACTGCGAAACACAAAGAGTTGGATCGATGTGAACCCTCACGGTTTACTTTCGAGACATTGAATGGGCGATCAGAAACACTCTCCTTAAAAGCCGGGCAAGAAATATGTACAACCAAGGTTCTTACCAAGAACAAGTCAAGCATCGGAAGTGAAGCAAAGAGGCCACGCTTTTAGTAATAGAAGAAGCACTCTATCGGTGGCGTTGCTCCTTTGTGGCGCCGATGGGGCGGCTGTGGAAGGCATGCTTTCCGGCGGAAGCGTCACGATGCCCGACAAGGTGAAATCATGGTTGTCAGATGCACTATTGACAGATCATGGCTTTGATTATACAATATGCACTTTTGAACATGCAGACCAGGAGCAGGTGTGCCCCTCAAGTTTTAGTTTTTCGACACATACATACATTAAAGAATATGTTCCACGCCGGAAGCACGGGTGGGCAGCACACAAAGGCATCGTGCGGTATTATATAGAGTCATGTAAACTAGTTTGCTCTTCGAGCGATCCGTCGACTCGTTCAACAGAGAGACAAGCGCGTAAACACGGAGGCATGGTGTGGTATTACATAGAGTCACGTCCGGCGTTACGATGCAACCGTGAGGAAGCATGCTTGTATGCTTACAACATCCACGTTGAAACGCGAGCTGCGGAAAATAACAAGAAACACTGCCTCGATATTTTTCTCCCGAGTAAAATACATAAAGAAACAAAAGGCGTAGTTATTTAATTTTTTTTCTTTCTATGACTGCAGCAAATTAACATACAGCCATTCTTATAACCACACACAGAGAATAAACAATGACCACAGCCGCCCTCCCACCGATCACTTGCTATTTCATCGCTCCACATGCAGCATTGTTTTTGAATGTTCAGCGATCCATTCTTCCTTCTGACACTTGTGCAACCACGATTCTGCATACCTATTCAACCTATTTGCCTGCAATATTAAATTCATACATAAAAACAAAGTGAAAATGTGGTCATCACTTTTTTTCTTACGCCTGTTTAGCCTGCATTATTACGTTTTAATTTTTCTTTTTCTTGCTCTCGGTACCAAAAGTCTCCCTCAGACCTTTCCTTTGAAAATGGACTGCCGATTCCGTGCCTTGTCTCGGGCTTCCCTCATTCTGTGCAGGCTTGTGTGATGTTTGATTTTGGCGTGATGCAAGACTTTGGTAAATGCTCCCTATTCGTGGGATCGTTGGAGTTCTGGCGTCGATGTCTTCCTCCGGGCTTGGAGTGCATTGTCTGAGCCGTTTGATGTCCTCGATGGTGTTGTCGTGTTGTCGGCCATTTCATTGACCTTGCCCTCTTCTCCTGCTGCGATTTCCTCTTCTCCTCTTCAATCCTCATCCTCTCGACTTACAGGGTTATCCGGGCAGTTTGTTTTCCTGTGACCCTTTTCTCAACGGCCGCACGATCGGCTTTGTTGCCTTTTCCTTCTTCTAAAACCAGCTTTGATTGGATCTTTTTCGTCCCTTTGAGCCACTCATGGGAGAGTTCTTGAGAGTTTCGGCAAGAATGCATGTTGCGGTTCCTCGGCAAGTGCCGCCATGACTTTTATTTTCATATCTACCGTACACTCACACGAAACCTTGTATGCCTTCTCTTTTCGCAAGCATTTGAACAGATATCCGACAACTCAGCGTAAGGAGGCCAAATCTCATCGTTTCATCATCTTGTGCGGTCATGCTATCAACTTGACTTGTACAGAACTTTCGGACTCTCGATAGATTCCTGGTCCATCGGGGATGACAAAGGATTTTGGAAGTTGATCGATCATGCTGTTTGGTCCATCACCTTAAGCACATGGCATTGGATGCCATCCCTACTCATTTTCTTGGCAGCTGATGATATTTCTTTTGCTCATCCACATCTACCCTAACTCAGACCTCGCAAATTCCTCGCCGGATATGGTTTCCACACTTTTCTCCGGGCTCAAATAATTTTAAAAATACTGCCTCCCTTTGCGGTCAGCACTTGAAGTAAGTCGGTTCCGTAGCTCCAGCTGGAATTTCTTGAAAATTTCATTGGTGTATACTTGACTTGCTTGTCTTTCAATCGGAAAACCCGTCTCTAGTGATGGCGCCTTCTCTTCTGTTGGTTCTTTTCTTGTCAAGCGTGGCGAGGCAATTTTCTGAATCATGTGATGCATGAACAAACCTTTTTATAGTGTCCTTGGTTGGCGTAATTCTTCCACATCAATTCGCTCTCCTGTGAGTGGTTGTTGACGAAAGGATAGAAGCAGTCCTTGAAGTAAGACGGCACCCAAAATTTTGGAGTTCCCATAGCGTGTTCGGTGTTTGTTGCCTTCCGCCTTGTGCATAGAAATTGCTGCTTTCGCGCGCTCAAACTCGTCTTGATTTAGTGAGTTTTTGACGATTGAAATAAATCATCGACATCCCGGTCTTGCAAAACACTTGCGTATTTTCCTTGGTTTTCCTAATATCCAAGAACATGCTTCGTTCTCAAGAGCCTTTATTGTAGTCTTTATCGCTGGTCGGGTTATTATGTATTTGCTCTTTACCCCCATTGCCTCGACAAAGCGTGTTAGGAGCCATTGAATGACCCTATTTCTCATCTTTCAAAGGCCTAGTCAAAGCAGGAGAGTCGACCCATGGTTGTCGACACCTATAATTGGTGCAAATGGCAAGCCATATATATTAAGAGAATGTCGTGTCAAAAGACACGAAATCTCCATATACTCATAATTCATCTTGCAGTCTGCCAAACAGGTCTAGACTACTTGTTCTCTCCTCCCATGGTGGAATCCGCCTCCGCCTCTGATATCGGCAAACAGTTCATGGTGTCCTCGATATCGTGCCGCGCTCTCCCAATCACGCATGCAATATTGCTTATGTCAATCGTGTCAAAATAATTTCTCGCCTAGGTGTTTCCATGGCGGTAAAATCTGCATAACCTTCCTCGGTTCTAACCTGCTTATAACAGACTTGTATAAAGAATTTCTCAGAGGTGTCATCTTCTTATAGCATCTATGAACTTGAATCCAATGATGGGTGAAGTTGGTGTTGTGTTTCTAGGCACGTTCTTGAGTACCATTTCCCCTATCCTGCATCCTCTTGGATGTTATTTGGTGGCAGTTGGGATCAGCAATTGCTCCTTCCTCTCCAACATGTCTCTCAGTTGTTTATTCGCCTTCTTGGGCCTTGAAACATTTTGTCAATCTTTATTCGACTTTCCTTGATGCGGCAACCACTTTGCATATCTGCAAAAGAAAAGCACCATCCAATATCCAAATACCAATACACCCTATTTGCCTTTCCCCTTGAATCTTGGTATTGCCTTCTTTAACATAGTCTCCATTCTTTCTCTACAATGCGGTGGGATTTGATTCCGTCTACCGGTGTCTTCTTAATCGGCATTGCTACGGCGACACGTTTATCGCCGACCCGGTCCACTTACAGTGAATTCCCTGGCCTGTGTTGTCCCTTGCCATGTCGTTCACATTCGCGGACAAATCCATGAATAACTCTGCCTCTCCACTATCGCTTGTGATCTGCTCCACCTACCTTTTGTGCAACCAAGGGACTGTTTCTTTAATGAATCCGTGAAGCGCACACTAACTCTGCTCTGAGCACTGTGGTAGGACCTTAAAAGATTCTAGGGGGTGATTAAGACTATTGAAATTAAATAGCCTTTTGGTTTTAGAGTTTTGAATTTTAGCTATCTTAGGACAAGTCAAGCAATCATCACACAATTCAAGCAAATGCAAAGAGTGTATGAGCAGCGAAATTAAAGCATCCAACTTGCAAGAAAGTAAAGGAAGGGTTTGGAGGATTCAAACGCAATTGGAGACACGGATGTTTTTGGTGTGGTTCGATAGGTGGTGCTATCGCACTCCACGTTGATGGAGACTTCAACCCATGAAGGGTAACGCTTGCGAGTCCACGGAGGGCTCCACCCACAAGGGTCCACGTAGCAACCTTGTCTATCCCACCATGGCCGCGCCACAAGGACTTGCCTCACTAGCGGTAGATCTTCACGGCAGGCGATCTCCTTGCCTTACAAACTCCTTGGTTCAACTCCACAATCTTGTTGGAGGCTCCCAAGTGACACCTAGCCAATCTAGGAGACACCACTTCCAAGAAGTAACAAATGGTGTGTTGATGATGAACTCCTTGCTCTTGTGCTTCAAATGATAGTCTCCCCAACACTCAACTCTCTCTCATAGGATTTGGATCTGTGGAAAGAAGATTTGAGTGGAAAGCAACTTGGGGAAGGCTAGAGATCAAGATTCATATGGTAGGAATGGAATATCTTGGCCTCAACACATGAGTAGGTGGTTCTTCTAAATGGTAAATTGGAAGTGTAGGTTTGTTCTGATGGCTCTTCCACAATGAAGAGGAGGTGGAGGGGTATATAGCTCCACACAAAATCTAACTCTAACACAATTTACCAATCTCGGTGGGACCGAATCAACAAACTCGGTCACCGATTTTAGTAAACCTAGTGACCGTTAGGGTTTTTGGATGAATGCATCTCGAGGACCAATATGGTTAGGGTTAGGTCATAACGTATCTCGGTGAGACGACATACAAACTTGGTGAGACCGATTTTGGTAATTAGCTAACCAAGAGTTGGTGTAAACTCGTGGGACCGTTTGCTCTTTTGGTGAGACCAAATGTTACAAAAGGGAAACAGAGAGTTTACATTGCAATCTCGGGGACCGATCCACTTTTGGTGAGACCAAGTTACTAAAAGGAAAGAGAGATTATAATCCCATCTCGTGAGACCGAGATCCCTATCGGTAGAACCGATTTGCCTAGGGTTTGTGGCAGGGCTATGACATATGGAATCGGTGGCGCTGATTGGAAGAATCGGTGAGACCGATTTTGGCTTTAGGTTTAGGTCATATGTGGATGTGAGAAAGTAGTGAGGGTTTTGGAGCATATCACTAAGCACATGAAGAAAGAGGCTCATTACAACACCTCATCCCTCTTGATAGTATTGGCTTTTCCTATAGACTCAATGTGATCTTGAATCACTAAAATATAAAATGAAGAGTCTTGAGCTTTTGAGCTTGAGCCAACCTTTGTCAATTAGCATTTTGAGGGATCCACTTTCATCATCCATGCCATGCCATTCATTGAGCTTTCCTGAAATGTTCATCTTGAATAGCATTAGCTCAATGAGCTATATGTTGTTATGAATTACCAAAACCACCTAGGATAGTTGCACTTTCAATCTCCCCTTTTGGTAATTGATGACAACATATAGATCAAAGCTCACAAATGATAATAAGATTGAAAAAACATCGTCTTTTGAGAAGTATGTGATAAGCAAGAGCTCCCTAAATTTGTGCATAGTTTACGATTTGCTTTGGACTGCAAATGCACAAGGAATTAGGCTCATGGGTTACTCTTCCATGTCACATACATCTTGGTGGAGCGCTCAAAATGATACGGAATGAATACATGCACTCATCACCAAGCACAGTGAATGATCACATAGGATAGATAAGATAATATCATCAAACATGCGTAAGTGTAGCTTATGATCAAACACATGATCATCAATGTCTCACAAACATAGTAACTCAAGCAATCAAAAGAAAACAAGTTTAAAAACCACCAAATCAAGAGAGAACAAAAGCAACACTCTCTCTCTCTCTCTCTCTCTCTCTCTCTCGAGGCCTATGATCTATACATTTTTCTCCCCTTTGGCAACAAGTTACCAAAAGTTCATAGAAAATGCATAGTGCTAGATCGACCTCAGGCTTGATCTTGGTGGTGGAGTCCGGATAGCGCCGAGGGCGAAGGCTTAGTTGAAGTAGATGGAGCTGGAGCTGATGTAGGTCTTGGAGCTGGTGGCCTGAGGCTGTAGCTGGTGCAGATGAAGTGGCTCTGGTGTCGAGGACGCCTGAGATGACCTCGGGCTCTAGGCACTCTGGCAAATGCATCAATTGTTGTTTTGCCCTTCCTCTCCTGCATGTCATCTTGTAGTTCCTCCACGCAGATTGAATCTCAGTTACTTTCACATCTAAGTCATAGAACTTTTGTTCTATGATTCTTTCAAACTCTCTGATTTTGAGTGAGGGTGGACAATCCTTTCTCAATCCTCGGTGTTGATGCTATTAAGTATCCAAGATGCTCCTGCTTGTTCTTCAAGAAATACTCGATGCCTCCTCTTGAGTTGGCATCCGGCAACCTTCTCCTTCCTTGCCTTCTCCTTCTTCTCTTGTGCTTGAGCGGCGATGGATCATCCTCATTCATGACAACCTCATTGTCCTCAAAGTCTGGATAAATTGGAAAATGTTCTTTATCCAATAGATATTTGCTGTGCCCATCTTTGAGTTAATCAACTCCGGATCGAGGGGCATATCCACAGCTTCTTTTACGTCGATTGCAGGTCCTCTTAAGGGTTTCAACCATAAGGCTCATGACTTTGAATTTCGTGGCACATCAAACAAATGCAACATGTTGATTGCATGCCCTCTAATCATGTTGTGGTCACCAAACTTTGGCGTAGAGTGTGCCTTAAGATGCAGTTGATAGTTGGCAGCCCGCGGAAGGAAGTGGACTGATCCAAACTTATGTGTCTCAATGGTTGTGTGGGATCTCCTTGTACATGTGTGCCATGGAATTGTGGTCCATTTTCTTCTTGGCATATACATCAAGGTCATCTTCATTCTCCTTTGGGGCATTTATCAGCTTTGCCCCTCCTCAACAGTTGGTGGTACCTTGTACCTTGAGACATCCACACTATCCTACCATCTGGATAGAAGTGTCTTTGTGGAGTAGAACTGCATGATTAGTTCATCGTTCCGGTTGGTGAGCTTTTGCCCAAAAGTCTGCAACTTCAACAGCAACAAAACTGTCTTGCACTCCAGGATAGTGCTCTACTTTTCTTTCATGTAGGTCTAGTCGACCCACCTCATATCACACACTATGGGCTTCTTATCCAGCTAGAATTGTCTCATAAAAGTCCTGCTGTTCCTTGGTGTGGAATCTAGTCCAACTGTTCTTCTTCTTGTGGCATATGGATCTGCATCCTTCATAGCCTCAACCCATTTTCTCTTCGATCTTCATGTCCTCAGCCACGGATGGGCATCATTGTGGTCTGTATCTTGGGCTTGAGCTTCCTCAAAACTTGTCCTTCTTCATCTTCTTCATCGCAACCTCGTCTTGGGGCCTTGTTCTTCTCGTGAGTTGGAATACTCTGGTATTCCTCTTTGGTCTAGACTTGGCCTTGGGGGCAGCTTTGGGTGCTTCCTTGGGCTTAGATGTGGCAGTCTCGATCTTATAGCATCACCCATAAGCTTGGGTGCCTTTGGTGCTGTGCAGCAATCTCTTCTTCCTCTTCCATCATGGAAGGCTTCCCAATAACTCGATTGTGGTCTTCTTGACCCTTTTTCCTTTTCTTCCCTTCGCACGGTGGCTCTTTGCGATCGGCTTTTCAGGAATTTGAGTTGATGCTCGACCTTTGGCATGGGTGTCCTCTTGGCAGGAACCTTCTTATTGAGTCGGGCTTTGTGCTATGTCTTGAGCCATACTCCTTTTGAGCACTACCTTCTTGGAGGTTGCTTCATCCTCTTCTGTCCTATAATCCTCATCTTGAATCTGAGGTTTTCTTCTTCCTTTGCTGGTGGCAGCTTTAGGCAAATTGCTTGGGTGCTCCTGCTGCCTTCATCTGAAGAGCTGGAGGGACTAGTGCCCTCACTCATGTTCACCTGCTCCTCTTACCATTACATTGTCACTCTAGTGCGACATCTGCAAACAACATGCTGACCACCGTGAAGAGTTATAGATGAGGTAGAGTGGATGAGCATCACAAAATGCAGAGATTTTTGGAAAGAATGACTCAAAAATTCAGTTTTAGTTTTCCACGGAAAGCATTTGGATCAACGATTTTCAAACTCGGTGATACGAAGCAGTTTTGGAACCTAAATGATGAACTCGGTTGGACGAGTCACGTTGATGCACCGAGACTGCTAGGGTTTCACAAGGTCCTAATATCGGTCTCACCGATTAGCAATTCTCGGTCGGACCGAGTCTCACTAGTGCAATGGCATAAGCCAAATCGATGGGACCGAGTTCTTCAACTCGGTGGGTCGAGATGGTTTCGTGAAACCTAACCTAAATTTTCGAATCAAAACTATTCTAAGGATTGCATTGATGGATAGGAGTGTTTCAATCGTGGCAAGAATCAATAAGAACACAATGTGCTGAGAATCGGACGAGAAAGCCTGTGATCGAGTCCATACCCTAGTTCTGCGGGACTCGCTTCTGGCGGCATGGGGTTGAATTCCGTTGGGGCGGATACCAGTGCAGGCGGCTGGCGGCGAGAGGCGATCCGGAGACCACGGAGGCAGAGCGAGCTATTGCTGGCGAAGAGGTTGGATAAATTTCCAAATTTTGCCGTGACTATATAGCCCGACCACAGCGGTGTGACCGAGTGGAACAACTTCGGTGGCACCGAGATGCAAACTGTGTACAATTATTGCAACTCGGTGTGACCGAAGAGTTCAAATCGGTTGCACGAGATTGAAAACCTAGATCGACTAAGTGATCTCGGTAAGACCGAAATGGAGGAATCGGTCGGACCGAGAATCACAAGAAGTTTTGGAAGTTTAAGTCTATGATGAATCGGGGACTCAGTGCTCCTCACCAGTGGTTCGAATCTGACTTGATCAAATTTTGTGATGTAGCATGAATAGAGTTTGAGGCGAGAAAAGCATAGATAGCTAGAGAAGGTTCTTAGGCATTCTTGTCCATCCACTTGGCCAAAGAAAAAAGCCAATCAATCAAAACAACAAGTGGATGTCCTCGAATGAGTAAAGTATGCAACCAACATGCTCACACAATAAGATGACAAATGAAATATGTGGCAAAGCATGCACAACCAATTCTAGCATCTATGAAACAATTGGCGATGACTAGGTCATCTATATATGAGTATATTGACTTCGGAGTCAAATGATAGACATTTGATCATAGGTCATACTCATCATTTAAGCTCAAGTGGGGTTACCACTTTTACATAAAGCATTTATGTGTTCACATCATTAGAGTTGCTTTGACTCAATTCTTAGAGTTAAGCTCCCCCTAGATGTGAGATCCCCCCTTAGAGGGATGAACTGACCTTGGGTTTTGTCGATGATGACTTCATGTAGGTGTTGAAGATGTGGATGCTCAATGTTGATGTAGATCTTTTGGAGCAATCCTTTGGGTGAGTTGCACTTTCAATACCTACATGGGTTAGTCCCAAGAAACAAACAAGTATTCCATAGACATAGGTGATGCACACACAAAATGATGTCCATGAAATCATTAGGTTACCTTGTCCTTGCCTTACCAACATGAGGTTTGTGACTCCTTGAACTAGTGCAAGATATGGAAGTTGATTGCACTTGTCCTTGCCATAATGATATGAGTGAAATATGTTGGGGAGTCACCCTCAAGAACTCTTAGTTCTTCTTCTTCGGATCCAATCATCTTGATGGGAATCCTTGGAGTTATAGTTGTACTTGTTGAGGTAGAACTTGGCGTAGTCTTGGGAATCCCTTGACCAGACCAGGTGCTTCTTCAAATGCATCAATCTCTTCTTGAAGCTTGTCCTTGCCTTTGTTCTTGTGGTCTTGTGGTGGAAGGTCATCTTGTGCTTGTTTCCCTTGAAGGAAGTAGGATCATACTTCTCTTTTGAGGAACAAAATTCGTCTTAGGTATTGATCTTCTTCCCTCAACTCCATTGGCATTGAACTTTCGTTCAAAACCAACACCTTAATTCTTCGGTGCCTTCCTTGCCGTACAATTTCCTCGAATTGCTTACTCCCGAAGGCTCTTGTATACCTTTCTCTATAATTCCCTTCAATAAGCTATTTTCTTGCTCAATTGCGCTAAGAGAATCATTAGTGGAATCAAGAGAACTACTAAACAACAATATTGAATTTAGCATTGTTATTGGTATTACTAGGAAGAATCTTTCTTGTTCTTGTTACTAGACTTGACTTGAGGCATGTAAGTAGATAAGGTAACGCTTGGGTGAAGAACTTTTCTTGAGATCATCATTGATTGCTTTTAGAACTCATGCTCTTTCTCAAGATTGAGCTTTCCAAAGCGTAACTTCTCATGAGCCCTCAAAAGTTCTCGATGATCTTGAAGATAGTTTCATGAGCTAACAAGGTGTTTAGTTCTTTAGTTAGGCGCTCAATTTCTCCTTATCATTTCATTCGTTTTAACTTGATTAGCATGATTAATTGATGTTTCATCTTAGTATTCATCACTAGAGTTGTCAACAAGTAAATCATCATCACCTAGCAAGTCATCTTCATCAACATCAAAATCAACATACTTGTTTACCTTAGGACCTTTGGTGAAGCATCTACCAATTCCTTCATTTGGTGATTCAAATATGTCGTGGGTTGGTTGACACAAGTGCTGCAAAACACCTTCATCTTGAGTATATTGGTCGAGTGATAGCTTCTCTCGGAGTGATGGTGGTCGGGCGGATACCCATTCACCAACATAGCTTGATGTCTTGTTTTGTGGCTCTTTGATGACTTTCCTTTTCCCCGCCTTCCCCGTGAGGATCTTAGTTCTGATCATCTCTCCTCCTCTCTCTTGGTGTGATTCTTCTCTTCTACTTCTTCTTTTGGAGAGTCTTCTCTTCTTTTGTAGGGTGTGTACACTCATTGGAATAGTGTCGGGTCTCCCACAATTGTAGCAATTTCGCTCTCGACTAGAAGATCTTTTGTCATTGTAAGACCTTGACTTGGAGCTTCTTTCTTTGCTTCTACTCTTGTAGAATTTGTTGAAGTTCTTCACCATTAAGCTCAATTCTTCATTGAAGGTGTGTTTCTCACTTGATGATGTGGGGACTTCACTTGAGGCTTTATAAGCACCACGACTTTTGTGAAGTTCCTCCTTATCCTTAAGTGACATCTCGAGCAAAATTCTTCCAATGACTTCCGTTGGCTTGAGATCTTTGTAGTTTGGCATCATTTGAATCAATGTGCAACGGTATCATACTTTCCATCCAATGCTCTTAGGATCTTCTTGATGATGAATATTGGGTCATCTCTTCACTCCCTAAGCCGCAATCTCATTTGTGATAAGTGCAAGCCTAGAGTACATTTCAGCGACACCTTCACCATCCTTCATTTTGAACTTGTCAAGCTGACTTTGGAGCACATCCAACTTGGATTCCTTGGAAATTTGGTTCCTTCATGCATATCAATCAAAGTATCCCAAATTTCCTTTGCATTCTCAAGGCGGCTGATTTTGTTGAATTCTTGGGGCAAAATCCGTTGAAGATGATATCCAAGCTTGGGTTGTATTGCAACATCTTCAATTCCGCATTTGCTTCCGGTTGGCTCTCTCCATCAAAGAATTCACCTTGCAAGCCAATACAAATAATTGCCCAGCAGGGGGGTTATGTCAGAATATGCATTTTCATCTTATGCTTCCAACTAGCAAAATTAGTACCATCAAGTAAGGACCTCTCGTTGATAATTTCCTCCTAGGCATACTCTCCTAGGTTGTGAAACCAAGGCTATGACCACCAAAAGCTATGGAAATCAAAGCAAATGGAGACCAAGGCTCGATACCACTTGTGGACCGAAGTATGTCTAGAGGGGGTGATTAGACTACTTGACCAATTAAAAACTTAGCCTTTTCCCGTTTTAGAGTTTGGCGATTTTAGCTATCTTAGGACAAGTCAAGCAATCATCACAAATTCAAGCAAGCATGCAAAAGTGTATGAGCAGCGGAAATTAAACATGCAACTTGCAAGAAAGTAAAGGGAAGGGTTTGGAGGATTCAACCTGGAACACGGATATTTTTGGCCTGGTTCGGGTGGTGCTTCCTCCCGTTGATGGAACTTCAACCCGAAGGTAAGTTGCTTGAGTCCCGGAGGCTCCACCCACAAGGGTCCAAAGTAAACCTTTTATCCCACCATGGTAAATAGCCATGAAGGACTTGCCTCACTAGCGGTAGATCTTCAAAGTGCGATCTCCTTGCCCTTAAAACTCCTTGGTTCAACTCCACAATCTTGTGGGCTCCCAAGTGACACCTAGCCAAAGGAACACCACTCTCCAAGTAACAAATGGTGTGTTGAGATGAACTCCTTGCTCTTGTGCTTCAAATGATATCTCCCAACCTCAACTCTCTCTCTCTCTGGATTTGGATCGGTGGAAGAAGATTTGAGTGGAAAGCAACGGGAAGGCTAGAGATCAAGATTCATATGGTAGGAATGGAATATCTTGGCCTCAACACATGGTGGTTTCTCTCTCGAAATGGTAAGTTGGAAGTGTAGGTTTGTTGATGGCTCTCTCACGAATGAAGAGGAGGTGGAGGGGTATATAAGCCCCACACAAAATCTAACCGTTAAACACAATTTACCAATCTCGGTGGGACCGAATCAACAAACTGGTGGACCGATTTTAGTAAACCTAGTGACCGTTAGGGTTTTGTTGGGGACATGCATCTCGGTAGGACCGATATGGTTAGGGTTGGGCATAATAATCTCGGTGAGACCGATTACACAAACTGGTGAGACCGATTTTGGTAATTAGCTAACCGGAGAGTTGGTCGAGTAAACTTGGTGGGACGATTTGCTCTTTTATAAGACCGAAATGTTACAAAGGAAACGAGAGTTTACATTGCAATCTCGGTGGGACCGATCAGCTCTTCGGTGAGACCGAAAATTTGAAAAGAAATAGAAGATTACAATCCATCTCGGTGAGACCGAGATCCCTATCGATAGAATAGATTTGCCTAGGATTTGTGGCGTGGCTATGACATATGGAATCGGTGGCGCGGATTGGAAGAATCGGTGAGAACGATTTTGGCTTTAGGTTTAGGTCATATGTGGATGTGAAAAGTAGGTGAGGGTTTTGGAGCATATCACTAAGCATATGAAGCAAGAGGCTCATTAAAACACCTCATCCCTCCTTGATAGTATTGGCTTTTCCTATAGACTCAATGTGATCTTGAATCACTAAAATATAAAATGAAGAGTCTTGAGCTTTTGAGCTTGAGCCAATCCTTTGTCAATAGCATTTTGAGGATCCACTTTCATTATCCATGCCATGCCATTCAGCTTTCTGAAATGTTCATCTTGGAATAGCATTAGCTCAATGAGCTATATGTTGTTATGAATTACCAAAACCACCTAGGGATAGTTGCACTTTCCTCGTTCCTTTGAAATGGATGGAGAAATATGATATTTATTTGCCTCATCTTATCCCCTCCAGAAATCGAACACATGCAAGCAATTAGATACCGGGGAGCATATGTTTTTTATTTCTAATAAGCGGTACACGAATTTCAGCGTGACCATACTAACACACATCGGACAAAGAAGCCGGATGTTTACCCCCCATATAACGGAGAGGCACAACAACATCCTACACGCTATCCCGAAAGAAGACCCCGTCCTAATGTTTTACACTTTACCTGTTCTTCCATAAAACTTTTTTTTTGAATTGAAAAGCATAGTTCAGCGTCACCTTTGTTTTCCCATGCCTCTCTTGTCCGCAAATCTTGGCGACAACCTCCATGCATTAGTAAATTGGCTATTAGAATGCCCAGATCCTTTGGAAGGACCCCTCATGTTGAGCGCCGTGGTGATCCTTTCAAAGGACCTTGCCTTATGTTTTCATCGATCCGTGGACTACCGGATACTTGCTTCCTTGCTCGTGCACCTGTGAAGATACTACAATTTAAATATACCGGCGAAAACAAAAAAACTGCTCACAAAAATATACATTTGCTTTAAATGTTGTTGCGTCCATATTTGTTTTGTGTTGCTTTACTTTGGAGCGTAAAGTTTATTCCTCCTATGTTTGATTTTTCGTTGGACTCTTCTTGCTGCTTGGCCGTGGAATCCTTGAACACTAATGCTTTTGTTGCCAATGATCTACCTTGCATCAAGGCAAATTTTTACCTTACCTCTTCATTATGACCGCCATCAAGCTGAGGCGTCACAACACCCTCTGCACCTTTGTGGACAACTGTGTCTTGAAAGCAAAAAATAATTAGAGGCCCGTGGAGTATTAAAAATTGCCGTAAAACTTCCCGTCGTTCAAAACCAGCGTTTGAAGTTTTCGTTACTGCTTCGTTAGTGGAGTCTCTGCTTGCTTGGATGCTCCTCTTGGAGTTTGCTCCAACATGCTCTGGTTGGGGCGTTTGCCAAGAACTTGTATCTCCTCTTGACTCCAATTACTCCAGGCATAGCATGTGCGTGTTTTGACACCATCCTTCATCTTCTTCTCATTTTGTAGTGATTTTTCTTCCACCTCTCAATACTCAACTCTGAGTAGATGCAGGGATAACAGATTTCTGACATTCATCGGATATATTAATCATTTTTTTTCTTAATGATCTACTAATTGGTGTTCTTAGTGGTAGCACCTTGCGAAACGTCAAAATAAAAGACCAAACCCTAATGTTCAACTGCCTTGCTATTACATGCCTCCCATAATCCTTGCGATGTGTTCAAAGACCGCCGTCCCCTTTTCCTAACGGATGTGAACTCTGAACATCTGCCCAAAAAATTATAAACCCTTGATTCGGTGTTGAAAATTTTCAAAATCGATCTCAATCTTTCTTACTAAGGTACTACACCCCAGCAGAGATATATTTTACTTCTATATAATTGAACTCACACCTTTCTACTAACCTTTGATTGCGAATCTTATCGCTGATTGTTGGAACTCACACCTTTCTAAATTGTGAGGGATCCTTCCTGCGTTTGTCCGGATCTCCTTCAATGATTTTGAATCTGGGAGAGAGAAAAGATAAAGAGAGGCGGAGAGAGAGAAAGGAAAGAAGAGAGCCTACTTGATTTTTTGCGTGCGGGGAAGAATAACTGATAGGTGGGGTGAGTTTTGTGGGCATGGGAGATGCACATGCTTTTTTATGACGAGATGTGGTAGGTCGACTTCACTTGACCGTCGGAAGGCTGACAAGTGGGCTCTCGTTACTAATTCCTTTAAGTCTCTCACTAACTTGTGGTTGGCCTTATATGAGTCCTGGGAGAACATCCGTCGGGGTGAGAAAATGTGGTAGGTGGACTTGAAGTCATCTTGACATGTGGGCTCTCAAATAGTTCCTCCAAGTATTTGACTAACGTGGGGTAAATCCAAAGATGAGTTCAGATCTTTCTCCATCTAGCATCGGTGGCGGCAGGCGGGCATATTCTAGCTCTCCAAAGAAAGCCAATCTGATCCCTCCGAGTTAAACGTCCTTTGAAAATTTATCGGTCTCCTTCATCTCACTCACCATGGATCTCTGTTCGGGTAATCCATTGCATTATCACCATGGTCATGCCACCGATTCAATGTTTGAACAAAAAATTACGGTGCTAGCAATTCCGGGCTGCGTACACCATCTGCACAACCACGTGGGGCCGATTTGAATATCGGTTTTGGATCAATTATCTTGCTGGTCCATGCTCAAACTGTTGCACCATCTTAACACGAAGGGTTATGGATTTAAAATTAGGACTCATAACCTCACTTTAATCGCCAACTGCATGCTTTCACCGTGGTTTTGCTAAGTTGAGTTATATCTCACCATGCAAAACTTAAGCACTCTTGACCACATATTATATTACTTGCGAGCTCAATTAAGCTGGGTCAAAATTCACTATCCGATCCTTAACATGAGGTCCGGTCAAATGATTGTATAGATCCCAATCTATAGCAGAGATCCAAAGGACTTACATCCCTTTTGCCGATTACTAACTCAGATTTAGAAACCGTCTTACATGGACCAAGTTGTTTGATGGTCTCACATGGACTGCTAACAACTGTTACATAGTTGACCTAGTAACTATGATGTTCGTGACCTCTTATGTAGAGGATGAGATGGACTCCACCCACGTGGAACTCGGTCCCGTCTGTCAATGGCATAGAGATTGTCACCCAAGATTTCATGGTTCATGACCAGCTAAAGCAAAGACTAAGGATCGAGTTAAACGTCGGCCCAAAAAGCTTTTGAATCAGGGCAAAGACTTGCTACCTCAAGTAGGTGTTTTTATCATGCATCTTCGTGTTCGTTGAAATTTCTTTAAACCAATGCCTCTCATTCTAGCTGCATTTTAATCACGCCTTAAATATTTCTCTGTTTTCTTGACTCGCGTTTGTATATAGCTTGTGCAAGAAAAGCATGTGGTTCAACAATACATTTGCTAAAGGTCGTTTCTTATCTTTGTCAGCGAGTTGTTACAATGGGTGAATATGAAGAAGAGTTCAGCACAAAACTTAGCTTCGGAAATTCATTCTTCGTGAAAAGCTAACATAACCACAAAAGCAGCTTTCGGAGATATTGGATTTGGATACCTTCTAGATCTGTGTTGTGGAGCTTCCAAGATGTTTAGTTATTTGGCTTTCCGCTATTTTGATTGCCCTTCGGTCTTTCATACTACCTAGTGGATCTGATTCCTCATCCTTCGTACAGTCACGGATCTTAGGAATTCCACTTGGCGGGGGTTATCCCAAGAAAATGCTGAAACTTTCGATGTCGTTAAGTCGGCTTCGGTGTCTTGGGCCGCTCAAACATCGAGAGTTAACGATCTCATAACCCCGGACGGGAGAAGTGTTTCAGCGGGTTTCGTGATGTTTGCAACAGCGGTATTTCTATGCGACATATGACTTGTTAGCCCGACTATTTAGCCGCTCTAGAAGGACCAGCGAGTAACATACCATCATATGATTGGTCCAATCTTAAGGGCGGTGGCATCCTCCAGACCCAAGGACAAAGGATTCGCAGGCACCTGTGGGCTGCCTCCATTCGTGGTTGTTCACTAACTTGTACATTTCTTTATACCCCAAGCAGCTACAAGAACATGATTCATTTTACCTCCGAAAACAGTGCCAATTCCACATCGTAACCATGGCCAGTTCGGTATCATAGTTGATGTTCTTTCATACCAGTTTATTACGGAGCCACATAGATATACACACGTATTTTGTTTTGTAATATGAGTATTCAAAGAACTATTTCAACTGTTTTGACTTCTACTGTATTATATTCATCTCCAGTTCAACTGATAGTTTTTTATAATTATACGAGGTGGTAAGTAGTGCTCTACTGAACTATAGAAATTTATGTGGTTATTATAAACAACAAGAAGCTCATGCTCTGTTTGATGATATTCTAATAAGGCGTAGTATGGGTCATGCTGGAAGAATATAGGGTGAACCTTTGTTGTTAAGGATTGCCAAGGAATAAATTACTGTTTTCCTATCTAAAGGATTTGGATGCTATATAGTTTTTAATATTTCAAAACTCATAATTTTATGCATTGTACTAAATATCAAATTATTTGGCATTTTAGTAATAAACAAAGGTATACAATTCCTAGACTTATGATAGCTTCCTATACATATAAAATTTCAAGATACTGATGAACGAGTACTTGAGTTGTACAATTTCATGTCAACATGGTTCTTTATTGTATGGTGAACGTGAACTATAGCTGAGGTGGTGATCTTGCAGATAGATCCACCATTTTCATCGCCTCAAGCTACTACCACATATAATCACTGTTTTGCATGCCTTATCCATGAAGGTGACGTACTACTGTTTCATTTCCTGATTGGACATTTTGACTGTGCAATTAACATCAAGTAGCGATTTAAGAATTTATTTAATGATCTTATTCTATAGTGGTTATATCAAGTCAGTTCTCGTCGACTTTGCTTTTAGAAAATCCATTTGTCCTCTACATCAAGTAAATACATATTCTTTTTTGCAAGTCTTTATGCCTCAGCTGTTTAATATAGGAGCTGATGTGCAGCGTGTCTCCGGTGATATACATGTTCAGAGCTATTCCTTTCTTACCACTAGATAGCCTTGGTTGATGTTCCTTCTTTCAGATTACAATGTTTTCGACTACCCGATGAGTTGGTTCAGAGGTCTACTATCATATCGATGTGTTCTCAGGTTCTATTCTGATTTGGTTGTTAGGTTCTCTAGGAAATGCATGAGGTTGTCAATTCCTACCCTTGAATTGCATAATGTTTCAGTGCTGATGTAGAGCACATAAACGTTCAGAATTAACATACGTGATCATCACATATGATAGATGGAAGGAAAATGTGGTATGTATTTATCTGAATGCACTAATGAAATGTACTGAGCTATTCCTACTGCGCTAATTGGTTCTTTATTTGCTATAAGGAAAGAAAAAAAAGGATTCTGATTTTTATCTAACTCGAGCATTCATCATATTTGTTCCGCCAGATTAAACAGTGCCAATTCCACATCGTAACCATGGCCAGTTCGGTATCATAGTTGATGTTCTTTCATACCAGTTTATTACGGAGCCATATAGATATACACACGTATTTTGTTTTGTAATATGAGTATTCAAAGAACTATTTCAACTGTTTTGACTTCTACTGTATTATATTCATCTCCAGTTCAACTGATAGTTTTTTATAATTATACGAGGTGGTAAGTAGTGCTCTCTGAACTATAGAAATTTATGTGGTTATTATAAACAACAAGAAGCTCATGCTCTGTTTGATGATATTCTAACAAGGAGGATCAATAAACATACAGTTGAACAGAAAAATTATAACGCAATGTATACGATTAACTTATTGCCTTATCACTAATATATATTTCCCTATTGATTAGAAAATTTTAAGCAAACAACCTAACTGGCGCATAAATATACGCAGAACAATCTTGATGGTACGTGCCTTCAGGGATTATTCCAGTTTAACATAAGCCCCATGGATGCCTATTGAGTATCGATGCCACTGTAATCTGCAACGACGCCAATCTGTTTTTTAATAACTTAATGGAAGTTAGAAACACTCGAGTGTCAGTGATTATTATGTCATGCAAATTGATTGTTGATTGTTATGTCACTAATTCCCACTATTTTATTTTATAAATAAAATGTTAAATAAAAATTAGTTCTTATGTGGGTTAAATTTATATTAACCAAAAAGTAAAATTCTATTTAAAAGTTTGTTCCTTTCACGTGGTCGATATTTTAAACTCTTGACCATTAGTAATTGTATATAAAGATACATGGATTGAGCCAACAAATCATAAATTGGAATAAAATAAAATAAATATATAGACAAACACAATAACGAGCGCCAGAAATGCTGGGTAACACTTCTAGTTAATAACTAATTTTCATTTCCGTATTAAAATTTTTGATGTTTTTTTTCAATTACAGGCCAATGTGAAAATTGCAAAAGTTATCAATGAAATGTACACAGAACTTTTCTCGGTTTCAACCAGTTCTCGAGCAGAAATTGGAGAAACTCCTTTCACTTGGTAGGATCTTAGTGCAAAAGAAACCAAGACCACAGACCGCAGCGCTTATTGTAACTTGCAACAGATAACTCAAATGAAAAAGAAACTTTTCATCAGCACCTTCAACATACTCTACGCTCCAAGTTCTAGCACGACAAGCAGTCAAAGTTCTTCCAGCAGTGGCTCAACCATTGTCCTTCACGCCACGTCATACTCCCTTGAAAATTTAAAGGGTTGCTGCGATACCCCTGACCCAGACTCCCAAAATCCATATGACAAAGAGCAGTCCCAAATTCGTCTATCTTCACAGCTAAAATCATCAACTCAGATTAAGTTGCTACTGGAGGTGAACAGGATCGACCACAACAGAGAGGACATTGATGAACAAGCCAAGATTCATCTGGACAAAGTGCATAACCATCTGCAGAACTGCCTTGATGGCTTGCCAGTTCATGAGCCCTTTGTGCCAACGTCTGAGATGCTCGAGAGTGGGGCAATTATAATGACAGGTGAAAATTCGTCTGAGTGTTCTGAACGGATTGAAACCCAAAATTCTGCTGGAGGATCTGCAGACCACAACTCTCTGACAAGCCCACTGGAAAAACTCTTGGAGGAAACAGCAAAACCCATCGCAATGTAAACATCAACCTCGTGACTCAGGTTGACAAACAAGTCATCGACTGGTCCAATTTCAATGGATACACTTGAGCACCTGTTCATCACATTGGGAAAACGTCACCAACTACTGAATGGTCCAGGTTCGAGAAGGCCACAAAAATTCTTCAACCAACACAAAGAGCCTCATCAGATCCCAACCTGCACAAAAGTTAAACATTGTCACCGAACAACATTCTTCTTCACCGCCGTAAGCTAATGTCCATCTTGTTTCAATTTTGAGAGATGAGAAGACGATTGCTGAAACTGAACGCACTGCAGCCACTTCCTCCCTTGTTCCTAGAGTAGCCGCACCATTGATTCCGACAGTGTTCCGACACAAGATCGATACGAGAAAAGCATCCACTAGTGATGCTCCAATCATTACTACCACATCTATCGATGCGGAAGACAATAACAATGCGAAGAACATGAACAATGTACCAAACAACCATGTATTGATCCCACGATGCCGCCCCTTACCACAACCGCACATCCGCCAGAATGAAACACAAATGGCAGCTCACAAGAGGTCCTTGCAGCAGTCAAGTTCTAGGAAACAATAATACGGCACCTCCTAAGAAAAAGTTAGAATATCGGAGCCTCCACACAATTCAAGAAACTGCAATCAATCGCCTCTACAGTCGACAACCACAGAGGCCTCCTTGATGTTGGATTCATTGATGATGATGAAATATGGTCTGACCCATCTATCTATGAATAAATTGATAGAGTCGTTGATGAAAAGAAGAAGCAACCCTTTCATAACCAAGTAGCATCCCAGCAATGCCAACTCGATACTATCTCACACTTGACCAAGAATTCAACCTCGCTATCCAGATCTTGCCTTTTCTAACTATGAAGAGCCACATATGACCAGCACATCAGGCTCAATGCCAAAGGTAGCCACCTCTCACGACTTTTGATACGCTATACTCCAAGGTTTAACTCAAACTGTCTTGTCCGACAGCTTGCCAAGAATCGCTTTGTCCCAACACTACCAACAAGTTCTTACTCTCAAAAACAACTACTACCGACGTCCTGGTGCTCAGAATAACGGCAACTCAAACAGCAGCCATCACTCACCTTATGCAATGAACAACCAAAGTCGAAACAATACCACCAACGAACCCCGTCCACAACGCCCACTACCCCAACACAATGATGGTCGAATAAAAGATCAAGACGGTGCCAGCAACGCCAACGTCAAGAGCAGAACCATCAGTAACCACGGACAAGCGAGTCTCGTGGCCAAAGTTACAGTGCCTTGCAACAACAGTTCAACAACATGCAGTATTCCAGCCATCCTCTGCAACATTTTCCAACAGATATTCCTTCGAGCTCAACCGGTGATCCAACTGTTAGAACATTACAACTGCGCATGCAACGCCAACCACAAGGTCTAATAGTCCAAAGAAACAACAATTGTAATGAGGGTGATCAGCAACTTAGTAATGGTCAAATGAACTCCGGTGGTCATGTCTTCCAACCTCATCAACATCATCCTCACCTAGAATAGACTCGATTCACTCACCAAGGGAATGACCACCAAGATCACTGCCAACTTTTGGAAATAAGAGATTCTACAACGCAGGAGAAAGAAGTGTATGAAACAATCGTCGACAAGACATCGCACATCACCAACATGATAGGTAATGAATTAGTTCTTCCTCTTACAAAGAAAGTTTAGATCCTTTCTTTACTATGCAATGCATTATGCCAAGCTTTCAAATTAAAGAGTTTCAGCTCGATTATTCTGCTATTGCAATTGAATACTCATCAACTCTAACGCTTAAATAATAAAATCATACGATTTAAAATGCATTTATCTTTTTGGCAGCAAGAGGATATTCTACGTCGAATCGACGTTGGGACGATCATCGAACTTTAGGTTTGTCAATGAAGGTATACGGATATATCAACTCATTCGTGGTCGATGCTTACTCGAGTTGCGATGAAAGAACAATTTACGCAACGCCAACGCCAACATCTCGTGCACAAGCATATAATGTATATTGACGCCTCTTTAAGTTCTTGCTTCTCAAAAATAATAATAACAAACCACATTTACTACTACTAGCACGCTAAGTAACACAGCTTCAATTTAATGCAGGATAAGTTTCAAGTTCTAGAAGCAAGCATCGAATCATCAAGGAACAAATTGCAGAAAAACTATTGGGTTCAGGCTGCCAAACAAATGCAACATCGTGAGTTCACCCTACTCACTCTATCTGTCCAGTGTTCGCCTTCAATTCTACCAGATTTTCTTGTTACAATGATATAACTTCCGTTAATTGTTTTAGGTCTTAATACCGTGAGAAAGAAACCACATTTTATCTACCTCATAATCGTGAATCTTGCAATGCGTCGTCAAATTCTGTGTCCTTTTATCAATTGCGACGGTATAAAGAAACACTCGGACATTGTCATCGAAAACTTCAGGAGAGCTTATCATTCTGCTTACAACAACTATCCTCACACAATGGCCTCCTTTCATGTCAAACCTAGTGCAGAGTGTATGTAACTCCAGAGAGTGAGTTTCTTCTAACTGCAGAGTGTATCCTCACACCATGCATTTTTTTTGTTCCACTACATATCCCATATCTACTATCCACCTACTAACCAATGACATAATGCTCTCAAATTTCAGGGATGATGCTATTTACACCATGCTTGATGCCCCTCATTAATTTCAATAATAATTCATTTTTTAATAAAAATGTAAGTTCACTCTCATTGACAACACATAAACGTATGTTCATCCAAGCCAGCTAAACATTAAGTTTTACAATAAATTTTATTAGTTTATGCGCTTATTTGTTTTGCAGATCCATGTGAAACTGATGAGAGAACAACTAACTTACAAAATGATAACATCGAACTACAACACAGGCCATGTATTTGAGGCACTGAGCATCGTACTCATCAAACACAACATCCAGCGCGAAAGAAGAAGATTTGGAAGAAGATGACTACTGCTTAGATGTACCTTAATTTACATGAAGACATCCGAACATTGTTTCAGCCATATCGACTCATGTAATCACAACAATGTTTTAGCTATTTTTGTGTCGGTCCAAGATATCTGCTATGGATCCCATTAACCACAGCTGTGCATTCAAATGGTCAAGTCTTAAATTCCTGACATCGAATTTTTTTGAAAATAAGAATCGTATTTTTTAGAAAAGTTGTAAAGATCATATTCAAGACATCAATCCCTTGTACTAGAACACCACTCACCCGACTAGACATAAAAAAGAAACAATTGGAACACAGAGGAAAAACACTATCGATTCAGTAAGCAATTGACAAAGGAGCTAAATGACTCACCCACAGTAATGTTGGTCACAGAGGCACTGCGGTTCTTATCCACGAGAACGTGCCACTCTTAACACGGACAACTAACTCGACACACACAAGTGCGCCACCAGCTAACACAGACCGCCCCTAGATAGCTTAACACTGGTCCTCTACCAAGCCAACGAAGTCATGGAAGCACGACCGTGACTTCAACCAAAAAGGTCCGTGACCTCACAAGTTTCACCGACAATCTCCTCAGCAAGTAAGTGAAAGCAAACATTTCAAACAAAGGCACAACCTGCGTTTTGAATAACAGCGATATGCGTTTCTCCGAACAAACGTGTTCGTAAAGCATTTCAACAACACACACAACTCTGCCTCAACAAAACATAAGACATACCTCCACTAACTAGACAGACGTGGATTCACTAGCCGACTAAATAGAAATATTACAGAACATACAACGACCGCCTAACACACAACCACAACCGATATTCGTTATAAAACAACCGTGCAAACACACTACTTAACACAAAGTGAAAGTGATGCCCTACCTATCAAGGTGACCATATCGTGAGAAAAACTAAAGCAACTAGCAAATTAATAACACCAGAGCATGCCTTGCCTAAAACAAAAACAATGCATTCCTGAGCAGACGTCTTTGTGCTGCCTAGATTCACGAAAGTGCACATCTGAGTGGTCCTCTTAATACATCTCATCTTATACCAACGAATAGCAAGAAATCATAGAGGAAAATATTCTTGAAGGCACCCTACCAAGAAAAACATGATGGAACGAAAATAAACTTAAATTCCCAAACCGTCAACTCCATCTTGTTCAAAATAAAACCACCATAATTACAAATTCATCACGATGTAATATTAGCCAATACAATAACTATCAAAGAACCAATTCATCACACAATTCTCGAAACGCCCTCGCCATCCGACATCAGAAGACAACGACGATGAAGGATGTCCTCATCGAGTAAACCGCGTACAGCTCATAGCTCACATAACCTTCCTAAAGGAAACCAAATGAAAATATCAATGTACAAAAAAACAAAAAAACGTATTGTTCTTGCAACAAAGGAAGAAACTAACAAAATGAGATCTTCACTTACAGAGCTCCATATTTCAGGTGATCAAGGTAAGTGGCTTCCAATCCCAAAGAGTACCAAGAAGCTCGAAAAGAGGACTCAGCTTGGAGTAAGATTCGCAATGATAGCTCCTGCTAAGTCCTCCATGGAATCCATGTCTTGACCTCCCTTTATCATGAACTTCTCTTGGATGTCGACGTGGTACCCTTCTAGAATTCTGATGAAATCTTGAAAAGAGCATCTCTAATATTCCGACGCCCACACTAGAGAAAGTTATACCTCTATTCTCAAGGAAATCCTTCAGACAGTGGCACTCCATCCCGCCCCTGCAAGTGATAGACCAAAACATGATTCCACATAACCAGTTGCATGACGGCGACTTTTCTACGCCCATACCAATCTTTTCGTGAACTCCATGCCGAGACCAACAAACTTGTACTTCTCCTCGCAGAACCAGTCCTCGTGACAAGGCAATGATCTCCTCCACCTTGCCAGTGCTCGTTAGTGTACCACACGCCGAGCTTCGTGTTACCATCTGAACCTATCGGATGGTACTCGTAGTGTTATAAAATTCATCCATGGCAACGAGCAGCAAGGTGCCAATGGAGACCCTCGAGACCCGCGACAAGGTTAGGGAGTGGTAAGGAGGTGGGAACTGCCGATGTTCTGCGGCTAAACGACATGGAGACCTCACAAACACGGCCAGATTTAACCTTGGTGAGGGACGCTTGGGTTACCAACGGATTAACGGTGAACTAGGAGCAGCGATAGACGGTTGTGCTTCCAAACCTCATGGAACCATACACTTCCTAAAGTAACGGCAAAGGCACAAATAATTGATACCGCGGAGAAACCGAGGAGCCTCGACTTTATTTTACGGTAATCCTAATAGTCACATCGAACAGCCACCACATCGGTCATCGATTCCTCCTTTGAACAAAGACCACCGACGGAAGAATCCATGAATCAAATGAATAGCCCACTGTACACCTTAGATCCGAAGGCGAACTCATCCATCCCTCATCTAGCTAGATTCACACCATCTGCCCCACGTGAGTCAAGGCTGGTTTCACGTGAGGCAGGTAAGGTGCACAAGACGCACATACATGTTCATTCCACAGCACGAGCATACAACTTTTGCAGATACGGTCGCTATCACAATAGGCACGCATACGCGGGCGAAACAAAGGCACGGAAACATAGCCTATACAGCATTACGCGCCGGCTTCGAGCCACGTGATCTTTTCCATCTTGTTTTTCAATCTCAACCTAAATCCTCTGTATACAAATCATCTCAATGCAAAAAGAGACTCCAAGAGGCACCGTGACAACACTGCTCGAGAGTCATGGCATGTATCACGTGAGATACATCAATACTTGAAGCAAATCAACACACAAGTCAAGAGCCACAGTTTTAAAGACTCCGGACACAAGGCAGTATAAGCACAGGCACGCATAGTAACAGCCACCACATCCCTCAAGGACAGACGCCCACACCACGGGCACGAAGAGTCACAACCAGGTGTCCCTAAGTAACACGAATGCACGCACAGAAGCACAGAACTGCAGCGATACAGGCACGAATCTGCGGCTTCGCACACGAACAGCTTTGGAAATGGCGCTTGAGGCACAGGTACAAACCAGCTGGATGCACAATAGAGTGGTGGCAGAGGCACGAGTGCAGTCTCAAGAGAAACTGTCGTGGTGACACCAAGACATACGACATCACGGTGTCACGTGGAGGTACAGAAATAGCGAAAAGAAGCCACGGAGTGAAGCCTCGCAGGCACGGGTGCCAGCTACTAAAGGCACGGTCCCAAGAACACAAAGATAGGGTACTGAAATGTTGCCTCTACGTTAGCGATATGCCCTCTTGTGCGAACGTAGAAGACAACAATTGAAACACAAACAAACGGGCGCTGAATATAAGCCAAACAAAAAACGCTTCTCCCAAACAATACATATGCGGACGCCACGGACGGACGACAATCACAGCAAACATGACGCCTGAGACAAGCAAATGCACGACAGGAGACACGGAACTGAAGCGATAAAGTCACGCAATTGCGGCTTCGGAGTTCTCGAGGCACGGGTGTAAACCAGCTAGACGCACAAAAGAGTGATGGAAGAGGCACGGTTGTTCAGTCTCAAGAGAAACTGCCGGTGACACCAACACAAGCAGACACCACGTGTGTCACGTGAGGTACAGAAATAGCGGAAAAGAAGAGGACGGAGTGAAGCCTCGCAGGCTTCTAAAGGCACGGTCCTAAGAATACAAAGACATGGTACTGAAATGTTGCCTCAGACATTAGCAGACGTGCTCTCTTGTGCGTAACATGTAAAAGACAACAATTCAAACACAAATAAACGGCGCTGAATATAAGCCAAACAAAAAACGCTTCCCCAAACAATACATATGCGCCACTTCAACAGGTTACCTAAATTTACGTGAACTCACAAGAACGCCAACAATGAACTTGTAACATGAAAAACATAAAAAATTATTTACAAATCACATGAGACAAGCCAAACACGATATGAATAACAAAACGGTACTCTATAGGATTAAACTAAAAGTACTCATTGATTATACAAAGAAGAAATGAAAGTCTTCCAGAGTCCATTCTCACAGTAAACGCCCACATAAACGCCCACCGTGACTATTCTACTCAGTTGAAGTTCTGTTCAATCATCAACGCATCTGCGGTCGAAGACAACGGGATGCATCATGTCCTTCATCGACAAAACTCGGCGGTAGAGCTTCATAGCTCACATACCCATCCTAAAACAAAAACGGATGAGAATGAAGATATACGTAAAGAGGAAAACTACTATTGTTGTAGTAAAACAAAAATATAAAGACAGAAAATCATAAAAAATGAAGTTTTCACTTACAATTGCCGATATTTCAGATGTTGCTTAAAGCGCCTTCCATTCCTGAGTCATGCAGACCTTGGGAAAAGACGATTCATACTCAAGTAAGATTTGTCTATGACGGTCCTGCCAATCTGCCATGGAATCCCTAAGATTGCCTCCTTTGATCATGAGCTCCTCTTGAACATCAATGTGACACTCTATTGGGATTTTGAGGAAACTGTTTAGAACGCCCTATCGCTCCCGACATCGACACTAGCTAAAACGATACCTTTGTTCAAGGAAACTTTAGAGGAGCGCACGTCATGGCCTTGCACAAGTGATAGACAAGAACATGCTTAGCGATCGCCAGTTGCATGACGGCAACTTTTCTACTACGATCACAATAATCCTCTCGTGTACTCCAGATCAAGACCAACAAACTTGTACCTGTCCTCACGCAGTCATTCCTCATAAAGAGAAAGAATCTCCTCCACCTTGTAGGGCTCTGGTGTACATCACTCGAGCATGGTATTACCATCACTACTAGAAAAAGGGCTATAGATGGATTGATACTAATGGCGCACAGAAAGTTGGTGCGCCATTAGTATATACCAATGGCGCACCACCTTCGATGCGCCATTAGAGTTGAAACTACTAATGGCGCATCGATGCAAAGGGTGCGCCATTAGTATCAAAAAAATTTGAACTAGTGCGCTTGTTCAAATGATACTAATGGCGCATCCTGCCTGGCGCGCCATTAGTAGTTGTAATCTACTAATGGCGCACTGCAAAGGTGCGCCATTAGTATAGAATTTTTTTGAACTAGTGCGCTGTTCAACATACTAATGGCGATCCTGCTCAAGCGCGCCATTAGTAGTTGTAATTACTAATGGCGCACCATGCAGGTGCGCCATTAGTATAGAATTTTTTTGAACTAGTGCTTGTTCAAACATACTAATGGCTGCATCCTGCTTGGCGCCCATTAGTAGTTGTAATTACTAATGGCGCACCGTGCAGGGTGCGCCATTAGTATAGAAACTTTTTTTGAACTAGTGCGCTGTTCAAACATACTAATGGCGCATCCAGATGAAGTGCGCCATTAGTAGTTGTAACTACTAATGGCGCACATGCAAGGGTGCGCCATTAGTAAGTGGGCAGCAACAAGATATTTGGGACAGCCTCTCCTACCCACACTCACTTTCTCCCACTTCATTCTCTCCACCTCCTCCTTGTCTCGGTGCCTCCTCTTTTCACCTCATTTTCACCATAGATTCATTCAAATTAAGTGGTTAAATTACCTTGTTTTAATAGGTAAGTA
>JAHIAM010003058.1:0-23617 GCA_021605205.1 Aegilops longissima
CAGCGATCCAACACCAATCGGCTCTCCACTCCTCCCACTTGCTGCGAGCTCTCTCCTTCGGAATAGGCTTCTTTTTCTTGCGATCCTGGTGATCCAAAGCAATCCCTCACGGCAAGTGGCTCTCCTCTCTCGTGCACGGGGCATGAAGAAGTGGCGGAAGAGTGCTACGTTTGGGTGGACTCCGACAAAGTTTTTCGCAAAGGTGTGAAAACTTCCATGGTCAGAGGACAACATTGAAATTGAAATCAAGGAGCCGAAGCCCGTGGGTATTCATAATATCATGAGAAGAATTCAGAGAAGAAGCGGCAGAGCCCATAATAGAAAGAAGCCTTGAAGAAGGGTACCGCTTTCGAACCAACTACGATCACGGCGGTGAGAGTACCTTACTGTGCAGTCGGATGCATCGCGTCTCCGTCGACGGAAGAGGTAGTAGCCCTCCCTCGGCTCCCTTTGCGTCGAGGCTGGGGGAAAAAGGCAACCGCTCCTTCGCAGGCGCCCGCGAGCGCTGCGCCTCGGACGACTTCCGCCCTTCCCTTATCGATTCCGAACCATGGCGGAGGTGGTGGAGGAGACCGGCGGCGTTGATGGCGCTGGTGTCGATGGGGAAGCGGGCGTTGCTCTCTTCAGACTAGAGAAGAAGGGGAGGCGGCGGTGGTTTTGAGATGGGACAGCAAATGGCGAGGTGGGCGACCTGCCCTGTTTCCCTGTTTATAAGGAGGAGAGAGGCGGGGACGTTCCTTTTCAATTAAAAGCTAGCGATCTCTCCCACGGCATACGTTCGTAGCGTGCTGTTAAGTGTGGGGGCGGTGGAGTCGGAGCAGGTTACTGGCGTGATCTGGGCAGCGCGCGCCCGTGCACTGTTTTGGGCCTGGCCAACAGCGCTCGGCACCATGTGGCCCAGGCCGGGGCTCTGTCGATGTACTAAGTAAGGGGTACCCTAGTATCCCGAACTGCGTGCCTAGGCAGTTGCAGCACCCAGCGGCAAGGCTTGCCTAGTGACATAAGGTCCTCCGTGGTTCCTTTGGAGCCATTCAAGAACAAAGTTTGTAAGCCAAGGAGGCAAGGCCCGGCAAGAGGAGCTTGCCGTGAAAGGCCCTCAAAGGCCGCGAAGACAAGACCCGAAGCAAGGAGCTTGCCGGAAGGCTCGATGGCGACAAGCTTCGGGCCAGCGGCGAGTTCAGCGCGGCAAAGGCGCTTTACACCGACCCGGGCAACCACTCTTCATCTCCGCTCCGGCTCATCCACCAGCGATGTGCGCCATGGGACCATTCATTCCAGCGCGGCGTGTCAAAGAGGCTAACTTTGACGCCAGAGAATCAGCGTGATGGCGGCGACAAGAGGCTACTCATCGTGACAGCGGTGGGCGCTCGGACAGTCCTGTTGCATTGTTTAGGCGACATGGACAAGCATTCATGCTTTTGTCCCTTGCCGTCGAGTTAGGTAGAATACCAGCTGTATAAGTAGGCGTACCAACATAACTCATTTTCCCATTTTGCCCTGCGTCTACGTTGCCACCTGATTTGGTAACCCTTGAGCCTATAAAAAGGCCCATGTGCACAGCGTAGAAAGGGTTCGGTTCGACTCATTGAAACAGACACCGCCGCAGCTAGGTCTTGTAGCTCTCTGTGCTCCCTAGCAAGAACACAACATAATCAGACAAACAGCGATGAGGGTATTATCTCTCGGAGAGCTCGAAGCTGGGTAAACTGCTTTCGTATTAACCGCCTCGATCTGCTCTTGATCGATCTCCGCCTTTACCGAACGAAGGGGCTTTCGGTCCGCCCGGTCCATAGGTGTTAAATGGAGTTCTGATCAACTTCCCGACACCATGCAGCGTGCCGGGCCCAAATACCATCCACCAAATTAGCAGGCAGTATCTGACGGTGGAAGTCACCCGATCGTGGCCCAGCGGTAATGTGAGCCGTCGTATCACAAAACCCCACCTCCCGCAGTCTAAGTTTGTGAGACGAAGCAACCATCATTTCACTCCTTGCTGAATCCCTTCTCCCTCACCGTCTTCAAGAAAAGCCTTTTCGCATCCTTGCCTTGTTCTTCTCTCCCAACGAAGGAAGGTAAGCGGATCCGTGATGTTGGTATATTTTCGTTCGAGAGAAAAAATAGAACTTTTTAAGCGATAGCGATCCTCACTCTCTTTTTGTTTCATTGTCATTGCGATTGTGTTTTCCTTTCGATTGGTCTCCTAGTAATAAATCGGTTTCATGATGGACCAAGGAGAACGAAGCAAAATCTGGCGATATTGGGCGATGGCGGAGGCTGATCCCACGAGACGAAGGCTCCAAGAAGATGGAGGCAACCATCGAGCCGACCCCAGATCGCTCACGGCCACTCTTGAGATGGTCAGCGCCCGTTTGAGATTCTGACGCCGTGCACTGCGAGAGCAGTTTCCCCTTCGAGGATGTGTCCCCCCCTTTGAGCTGCCCAAGGTGATTTCCTTCTTTGCCCGATCTCGATTGTGGTTTTCATCTAAGTATGTGGTGATTTTTTAGAAAAGGAAGTATGTAGTGATTAATAATGCAAAATTTTATTAGCTTCGATGCCATGCTATACATAGTGGTTTAAATAACATGGTTCTTATCTTTGAAAAATAATTCAGATTTGTTTCAATTAGAGCCACGATGCGGACAAGGATTGTGTGGTTGTGCATGTCACTCGCTATGAGTAGACGACCTGAATATCTGTAGCTTGGGAAAACAGAGTTCTTAGGCTGTTGGATCACAGGAAGCCATTTGCGGTTATACCAATGAAGAGTTGTATTCCAGCCTCCTTTGTTGTCGAGGCGTGTTATCCGGGTGTCTTGAAGCACAAGAAGTTCAAAGCTACTCTCCGTTTGTGAAGCATCTTTGTTCTTGTCAAGCTTACGCGGGAAGATGGCGTGGCATGCCTCCACAAACAAGTTTATCGATGGCAAGGCCACAAGGTTATCTTCATGAAGGTTCAGAGTTGAGAGCTCTTGCGGGCGTCCTCGATGATGTTCATAGCAAGGTCCGTCTTGTGTCCAGCCCAAATTAGATCGAGGCATGAAATAGTTGCCCTGACTAGTATTTAATAGTAGTTTGGATTGTGTCTAATTATCCGAACCTTACATGTATCGACCCCTCTTGGGGCCTAGTGCTCTGTTTGAATCCGTCTATGAGACTGCTGCTACTTTTATGTGCCGGTGATCATGTGAGAACCATCGTAATTGTTGCTTGAAAACAGATCGTCCTCACTAGTTTTTCATGAATATGGCATGGTAAGACATAAGTTATCACGGTTTATCATACGAGCGATGTTGTGTTTGATGAAATAGAGCACTGGATTAGAGAACCGTCTTGTGTGGCGATATACATAAGTACTTGTAAACACTTGTTGTTGCTACCCCACTTATGGCAGTTGTGCAAAACCGGACACATTAGCTCAGCTTGCTTCAACACTAGGCTATCGACCAGCTAACAATCAACAATCTCTTTCATCGACATATAAGCCTACTATGTATCTTGTTATAGTGGTTCATGCACGATTAATTGAGGCCACAATGTAATAAATTCCAGACATTCTACGCTAGTCCGATTGCTCATGTGGAACACTCACAATTAAACTTCGTCTTCATAAAAATCTTGAAAAGCATAAGTTAAGCAATTTTATACATCTCAATGATTCATAGAACATAACAAACATATACTAGTTCACAGCAAAAGACAAAGTTGTGAGAAGGTTTACAAATCAGGAAAAAAACAAGCAAGGCTTCTCTAAGCAAAGGCCTCGGCGAAACAAATTTCACGGAGTTCACTGGGTTTTCTTGTTGCCACCATTGAGGGTTAGGTTCTCTCATTCCGAATAACTAGTTATAATTGTGGTCTCGGTTGGAATGCTGAACTGAACCATGCGATTATCTTGACAGCAGAAATGTATGTATTCCACTAAATTTAAGCACCGCTATTTGCGAAATAAGCAGACCACAATGCCTCTTGTCCGCACACTGTCCAAAAAACCGCCGTGCAGCCGTGCGAGTAGTCCTCGGTCCATGGATGAACTGGTAGAAAGTGCATTCCGGACTAGGATGCAGTTGTTTTATTTCGTCCTGCTTTGCAATCGGGAAGTAAAGCGTCTGAATCAGCTTCTTTTAGATTCGTTTGGTCATTCTACCTTAGTTACTACCAATGTAGGGATACCTTGAAGGCGGGAGGTTAGGCAGTGACAGCGAGGATAGCCATCTCATTTTCTTGGAGTTGTACTAAAACTGAGGTGTGTTCTTTTGATTGCAGTGGATAGAAGCGATCTGAGAAAGACATCCGAAGCGATATGGAGACATACATCCCTGTTTGCATAAATCTAATCTGATTATTTAACGTTGACACATATTACTACTCCCCCTTTCCTCTTAGAACCAAGTCCTAGATTCATGCTACAGCTTTCCACTTTCTTCCTGTTTGAACCAACGCTTTGAGTTCCTTTGTATGAACTAGCTTTACTTCTAATAATAGTAGAAGTCTAGGTGGCTTTGTAACAGTGGACAGTAGAAAAGGATCCACACGAAGGGAAAAATTTGAGGCGATAGAAACAAAGCAGGTTTGAGAGGAATATATACGGTGCGTCGGCATGTGGCAAAAGCGACGTCGAGAGCCACATCTTAGCCACAATACCAGGGGGAGGAAGAAGGGTCGGAGGCCCTCCAGTGGCGCTCTCGGAGGAGAGATGGCACTGACCACCGATCGGGGTCAGGGCAGACCGTTGGTCTCCTCCCTCGCCGCCGACTGCAGCGTGAGCGATGCACCTACACCCCTGCCCGGTCGAGGTTGTCCGGCCAGTTGTGACCAACCGTGAGCTGAGAGAGAGTGTGGCCACCTATATCTTGCTTAGATCTGGAGAGCATGAGAGAGTGACAGAGAGGAACCCTAGTAAAGCAAGCGCTAAGGCTCCTGCTTTTATATATAGAGGTGATTTTGTTGTACCGGCTTCAAAAAATGCGCTCCTCGTGTACCCGTGAGTGGGTGTGAGAGAACTAGTGCATCGTGCACGCTTCTCTTCGTGAGAGTACAATATATACTATGCCCAAAGAGCGTTAGCATAAAAGTAATAGTATAAGTGTGTGTGATGTGAGCTAAAATAAAATGTGCGCCGTCTTTTGTTTTAGAAGTTACGAGGGTAGGGTGTGAAGAGCACATATGTGCGTGGCGTCTACTGCGATAGAGGATGGGTGCTGCGTGCGAGTCTGCGAGAGGACTCGGGAGAGTCGTGACTTCGTGAGGGTGCGTGTGCGTGAGAGAGGGGGCGCGTATCAATGCAATGCATGTGTCGTAAATCATTATTAAACAAGCGTTCGCCACAAGCCTTTTTCTGACGAGCATAAGAACCGTTAGATCGGCATCCGACAGTGTCGGTTTTGCCATGTCATTTAACAAAACAGCCACTCCTCCTACACACAAATCTTCCACGTGAGTGTTAGCAACTGTCGTATGCTCCCTCCGTTCCGAAATGCGGTGCATATAGCTTTATTGAAAATTAGAACCTCGCAAACTTTTATCGAGTTTTAGTGTACCAAATTGCACATGTAGAATACCTATATATATCATTTCATTCATCTTGATGAGGTAACTATAAAGATGGGTGAGGAGTCTACAAAGAAAGACCATCGTATCACCCGCAGCAATTTCAACCATCCTTTAGTGTCGAGGAATATCATAGGAACTCTATATGATATGATTTTATAGGATTTTTTCCTTTAGAGCCAATTGGTTCATAGGAATAGATTCATATACTCTACATTTCAAAGGAAATAAACATGATATCATTTCTATAGCTTTAGAGCCACTTGGTTCATATGAATGGATTCCTATACTCCCTTAATTTCAAGGAAAATAAACATTAGCGTATATTCAATAGAAAAGTTCCTATGATATGAACCAAATTACATCTCTTTACTAATCCCTCCTCATAGGAATTGAGATACATGTCATCTCTAGATTCAATAGAAAAGTTCCTATGATGTGAACCAAATGACATCTCTTTTCAATCCCTACTCATAGGAATTGAGATGCTCCATGTCATCTCTTTCCCTACAACTTCATATGCATCTTCTATTCCTAAATAGATAGTACAACCCACTAGTAGCTTTTTCCAAAACATGCAACTATGGCACAAGAACTATATAGTGTGCCAATAACTTTGAAAGATGGTCGCTGGATGAAGCTAACCCGATAGTGCGGAGATGGGAAAATCCGAGCACTCTTGGCCGTTGGATATCATCAACATTCCACCGGATCGCCACATGTACAATTTAGAAGACTCCATGGTTGAACTTAAGCATAATGCACAAACCTCAAAACACAAGCACTTCTCCTTTGTTCTAGAATCTTACGTATCATAATTGATTATTTTTTCTAAATGAATTGCCATTATTTGTTTTTTACTTTATGATTTACAATGCACAACCCCATGAATCTTAACATTTTATAAAACTAATTGATTTTGAATGAGATGAACTATAAGAACTAAACGAACATCTACATCATGCATATATGACTCAAAGCTTTACATGCTATAGTGTGTATTTATTCATAATTTGGTTTGAAATCTCATGCGTTCAATACATGTGTACCTTACTAGTTTTGAGTAGAGTAGCAAATTTCCATGACCTGGGTATATATCAAATCAGGGCCCATGCATCATTGCCTTCGGTCGAACCTCGTCCACAATTTTTTGTGCGTGCTATATCTCCTTTGTCCCGAACCCAAAATGCTGCCTCGTTCCCATAAACCAAGCGGCCACACATATTTAAAGGCGTCGACTCGAACCCGTTTACTCTGACGTGGCCCATACGCCGTAGTACTCCTACAAACCCTACCGCCGCACTCATCGCCGGTTTTCTTCAAGAGGGCGAGGGAGAAGCCGATTTGTAGTGGAGGCTTTCAAAAAAGGATCTGTAGTGGAGACCCCTACCTAGGGTGCCCTAGGTAGCTGCCATACATATCATTGTTTCTCTCTTTCTTTATGCTCTTGCGCTGAAGTGAAATGATGGTTGCTTAAATCCGTCCGACAATCTCGGGAAAGGTGGGGCTTTGTGATTTGACCCCTCATCGCTCATTTTCTACTACTGCGGCGCTCTGACCGGGGTGCCTCCAATTCAACCGCTGCTCGAACTGTAATTTGGTGCATCGCATGTGAACAAGCGGTGGATGAGCCACATGTCGCCAAAGGGTCTGTTAAGTGTGTAAGCCATTTAGGTTATGCGGACTGACCCTGCTTGAGTTGCTTTCATAACCACGACAGGAGCAGCCTACCACTTAGTTTTGCTCCTTGGTGAATCCGACTATATTGATCTAAAAGATCGTGCTGAACTACCCTCTCCGTCTCGGTTTTTTTATTTGTAGGCGTCTCGGTTTATAGGGCATGCTGCGTAGTTCTAGGTCATCCATTTGACTAACTAAATATGAGTTACTATGTCACAAAAGTATATCATTGGATTCTTATTGGTTGATATGTGAAGAAACAAAAGCGAGGTAGAAGTTAATGCGCGTGCCTTAGTATTGTGGGATTATTTGGTTTTAAGTAAGATGGCGACGCGTTTGGTTGCAAGGGTGGTCATGAATGGGTTGGGATCGTTCAGAAAATAGACATGTTTGGTTATAAAGAACATGAATGGTTCGAGTCAAAAAGAAATATGCCTTGAAGATGCTGAACCATTCCCAACCATCGGTCGGATCAAATGGACACCTTTGCATGCATGACTATGTGAGCATGGTGGTGGTCCGTCTTAAATAATTAGCTCATCTCTTATATTCAGCCAAACACATGAATTGAATGGTTCAATCCCAAAAATTGAATGGTCAATCCATTCATCGATACCTAACCAAAAGCGCATCCGGCGGAGGAGTAGTTGTATTTAAAAGTCGAGGCGGGCTTTTCTGCTTGCGATGGGCGGGGGAGTTCCGCCTAGTTGGTTCGGCAGAGGCGTGAGAAGAGCGAGGAGTAGGCTGCTGCAAAGCGTGGGATGTGTGATTTTATAGGCAGTACTGCTGGACAGGTGGGGCCCGTGATTTGACTTGCCATTATCATTTTAAGCTGCGGTGTCTGACCGGCGTGAGTCTCCGATTCTGACCACCTCCATCAGGTGCCTCTCCCAATGCTCCACCATGTAGTAGTGAAATTTGGCTCTTGCATGAGAGCCCACTTCTCCACTTTTTCCTTGCCTCTCTTTCCTCCACATATGCAAAAATGCCATGTAAAGCGCACTTATTGTACTTACTTGCTCCTCACAGGTGCTTAAGCTTGCCACATAGGCATAAAGTCTGATGTGGCAAGTTCATCAAGAGAGAGACTAGTTTGGTGACCCAAGGAAGAAATGGTGCTAGCGCGTGTACCTAGGTGAAGAGACAATTTTGAGTCTATAGCTAATTAAATGAAACAAACTTAGCAACACCATTTCATTGGAAGAGGTCACTCCTTGGCAAATACAATAAATACTAGTACTCCACATGTGTCATTATATAAGAGCGTTTTGACACTACACTAGCTAGTGTCAAACGTTCTTATATAGAGACGGAGAAATCTGAAAAAAGATAGATAGAGAGGTAAAAAATACACTTATAGCCAACCTTATAGCCAACCTTGTTGTAGTATGAGTGACTAAGTGATGACTATGTATGACATGCCAACATCGGATAGCCTAACAGCACCATGTTAAATCTCCAAAGCGCGACCACCTGTGGCTGTGACGGCAGTCGTGGTAGGCGCGACCATGATCTGAGACTCTTGGCACTTGGATCTGAGATCAAGCGGTGGCATGCTAAGTTGCTGAAAATTTAGAATAACCCTCGAGGATAGGATATTCACCCATAGGTCTAGAATCACGCCATGCAACCGTTCGATCTCAGATTCAAGGGCTCTCGGAAGCCCGTATCATGGGAGAATGGAAAGCCACTACCCTGCGTTCACGCGGCGGCGATTCGCTCCTACTCTTTCCGCCGCGTCCTTTAATACTACGGTGATTCGCTCCTAATCGTCCCGTCCATTCACATTCGGCAGTTCCACTAATCTAACCCTCCTCCCAAATCCATGGCGTCCAAAATCTCCCCGATCGGCGGTGAGTACAAGGTTAGAACCATCACGGCGATGAGTTCGGCGTCATCTACACCCGTACTTCCATAGCGGTGAAAGGATGCCTTTCTCGCTTCAGGCGCATGTTGAAAACTCACATGATGAGTGGTGTATTTGGCTAGATGTTGAGTACACCACAGTGCGTGGGGACAAGAGAAGGATCTAAAGGGCGAAGAGGAAGAAGCCCGCCGTGATCGAGGTTTGCGTACATAACGTTTGCTTGGTCTACCACATATGCCATGCCGAAGTTGGTGTGCCAGGATTTTAAGAACTTCCTCGAGGACAAAACAGTCAAATTCGTTCTTGTAGACTTTAGAACGACAAAGAAGTCCTGTCGGATAGGCCTCGTTGTAAGCAACCCCTCCGACCTCGGAAAAGAATCGGTTGGTGCCCTCTCGTCGACCCTCAATCTTGACCACAGCGAGAACCATGGTTCATCCTTCGTCACATAAACTGGAGAAACCTCATTACCGTTTCATCGTCATGCATGGCAGCGGAATGTACTAGATATAGACCACATCCACTACACTGCAATGGATGGCTACCTTTATTTCAATATCTACAAGGGTTGGATGAAGAACCTTGACCAAGTTGGTGGTTCAAGCAAAGAAATATCGGCCAAGAGGAAGAGGACAAGGGCGAAGTCGAGGGGCGTGGACGAGGACTCCGGTAAAAAGTGGCGATGTCGTTGCTCATGGTGGTTCTAAACTTCTAATCACGATGTCTACGGATTAGTTGCATAGTTTAATTTCAGGTGTGCTTAGTTTAATTTGAGGGTGTGTTGTCTTTGAGCCCCAGTGAGAACTATGTTATGTTTCTTCTCGTTACTTTAACTCTTAGTATGTACATACTAGTACTAGTATTTCTTTAATAGAATTTAGCACTTTTAATTAAGCATGTACTAGCTTTTTAATAGTACTATATGCATAATTTGGCGACAGCGCTCTCTATATGTACCACCTTTTTTAAAATTTCAATTTTTGCTCCATGGCGCAATCCATCGATAGTGAGTACTACTGTACAAAAGTATACACTTTTTAAAAAGGCTAGCGTCTTGTTCATCACATATATATATATAGCCAGTTAAATTCTCAACCTAGAGCAGCGTGCATGCCATGTAGTAAACCGATCCGGAGGAAGTATAGTAAAAATGAGGTGATTTTACCCAGTGATCGGCGGGGAGCATGGCATGTCATGCGGTCCCGTGTCATGATGTACCAAAGGCGTCTGCGTGTCCCTCTTGAGGAGAAGCAATACTAGTCGTGTGGTTTGAGATGATGTCGAACGAAGTGTGAAATAATGGTTGCTACGTCAAATGCAGGAAGGTCGCGGACATTGTGATTTGGCGTCTCATTGCTCATTACTAACCTAACTGGGCGATCTGAGTGTGGTCGTCCCCCACTTTATTCTGCCACTGTTATTTGGTGCTTGACACGTCGACCGGTTGCTATATGTCCCACATGTCGGTGACAGAAATCTGAAATTCATGAAAGGGAGGCGTCGTGCGGAGGGTACTAGAATTCATGAAAGGGAGCGACTTGGTTTTGGAAAAATCTGTTTTACAGATCTCGTACCCACTAGGGTTTATAGGGCTCATCTAAAAACATTCGTTTTTCCGTTTGATAAGTCTCAATTCTAGTACTATACTAGTAGTAGTACCATTACATGTTGGATTGGAGGTCGTTAGATCACCAAGCATAGCGATGTCAAGAGAAACTAACCAATGCATGTACAAGTTCATGGAAATTTAGTGGTCATTCATGCATTCGTTCTAATTAATGCCTCGGTAAACATAAATTCTTGAGAAAAGCAGGCGTCTTGTGCAAACTACGAAATTAATTCGACCACTCACCGTCTACCTTGGTTGGAGAGATTTTGAAATTGAGCCATAAAGCTGGAAAGGAGGAGTAGTAACTTTTGTCTCGATTACTATTTGTGGCCTTGTATAGATGCAAAATGTATTTTTTATAGTGGCCTTGTATAAGTAAATAGAGGAGTACTAACCAAAGTAATGCGTAGTAGGGACGAGGAGTAAGCGGAGGTGTGAGTAAAATTTCTCTCTCGTGCGCGAGCCACCGTCTTGGCGTGGGCGAGGGAGGCGGGCTAAAGGCGTGCAGTAGTACTCCGGCTTCACCTCATCCTGCGAGCCACCGGCGCCCGTGGTGAGGAGGCGGCGTGCTAAGCAAGTTTCTCCTCGTTACTGCGAGTTGATGGGACACATCAAAAGTACTCCGGTGTATAGAGCCTTGCCTCTAAGGTAGGCCCCCCATGGTTTGCCTCTTTTTTAATTTAACATAGCGCGTCAAGTAGCAATTTGTTTGTTCACCCGTGGTAGGCGATCCTCCCTCCACCAAGTGGACAACTAGTACCGATGCCAAATTACCACGTGGGCTGCCTTTTTACAGATATAGGCTCCACCGTCCACCGTGGCCTTGGGTGTGGTTGTTGGGAAAGAGGCGGAGATGCGTGCAGTGCGTGCACCTCTTCTCTTCGTGCCGTCCCCCACCTACGTGGGTGTGTGTGAGAGAGATACAAACCTAGACATAATCGCCGTCCATCCCCATGCCTCCGCCCGGTCAAACCACCAGTCACCACTGCACTGCGCCCCCCTCCTCCTCACCTTATCTCTCATATTTCCCCCTCCATTTTTATATACAAGGGCCACTATCAAAATTACAATTTGCAGATATACAAGGCCACTAACACTAATCGATGCAATATTAATAGTGTTTGCCTCGTGGTACTAGCAAAGGAGGACATTAATTATCCCTTGCATGCATGCGGGGAGTTTGTAAAAAATGCATCTTGATGTTCCGTGCAATGCATGCATCTTACTAGTCCATAAAACAACACATGGCAAAATTCCATGGCGAGCGAGGGATTTGAATCTGTTGGGAGGGCTGTTTGGATCTTGCAGGGTAGCCAAAATATTGGCGACCCTTTTGTCCACCGGTGCCTTTGCCACCGATGAGCGAGCGGCTCGGGTGCTCATGCTGTCATGCATCCTCCGGTAGCGCATGTTGGAACAAGCTACATACGCGAGATATGTTTTTGTCCCCTAGCGCCCCGCCAGCGTGCCGCCCGAACCGGTGACCGCATAATTCGCCATCAACCGTAGTTGCACACATTATGACAACAACTCAACCAAGCGGGCCAGAAATTCACACAAACACGTAGACAAACTGATACTCATTCACGCAACCGCAATTATTTCATATAAACAACGACGAAATCATATAAAATGCGGTTTTCACACAAACATGCCAGTTCATTACATTGAACTGAACTACATGATTATGAGTTCTGGGCAGCACGTAATATGCGCCCTCGATGCGGCTATATCTCCCACGTGTGAAGCCACGACTTGAAGCATAACCGCATTGAAAGCAATCTCATAAGTGAGGTAATCTTCACACAACCCATGTAATACATAAGGGAAAGAGATACATAGTTGGCTTACTGATCGCCACTTCACACAGTACATAAATAAACATCCATCATTCAGTTACACTCAAGGTCCGACTACTGAACCAAAATAAAAGAAGATACCCCAAATGCTACACAGATCTCCGATCGTCCCCGACTGAGGCTCCACTCTCTGATCATCAAGAAAAGACACATAATAGTGACCACGTTCCTCATCAAACTCCCACTTGAGCTGGGTTGCGTCACCTGCTTTGGCATCATCGGCACCTGCAACTGTTTGGTAGAATCTGTGAGTCACGGGGACTCAGCAATCTCACACCGCCGAGATCAAGACTATTTAAGCTTATAGGAAGGACAGAGTTGTGAGGTGGAGCTGCAATAGCGACTAGCATATATGGTGGCTACATTACAAAAAGAAGCGAGAAGAGAAGCAAAGCACAGACGTGAAGCTAGTAGCGATCAAGAAGTGATCTGAACTACTTCGTCAAACATAACTCCAACACGTGTTCACTTCCCGGACTCCGCCGAGAAGAGACCATCACGCAGTTACACCACAGCGGTTGATGTGTATTTTAAATAAGAGTCAACCGGGTTTTCTACAACGGACATTAACAAATTCCCATACGCCCTCATAACGGCAGGCGCGGCTTTGAAAGATAATACCTGCGGGGTGTCCCAACAACCCATTATAAGCTCTCACGGTCAACGAAGGATATTCCTTCTACTGGAAGACCGATCAATCTCGGAATCCCGGACTACAAGACATTCGACAGCAATAAAACAAGACCCGGCAAAGCCAGCCCGATTGTGCAGACAAATCCCGATAGGAGCTGCACATATCTCGTTCTCGGGGCACATCCGGATGAACACTACGTCCGACAACCGAAGATGCCCCAAGTTGCCTCGGGTGGCACCGCAAGTGGCTCTAGTTTGGACCAGCGCTTCGAAGGAGCATTGGCCGGGGTTTAAATAAAAGATGACCCTCGGGCTCGCGAAAACCAGGGGAAAAAAAGGCTGGAGTGGCAAATGGTAAAACCAAAGTTGGGCCTTCTTTGGAGGAGTCTTATTCAAAGCGAACTATCAAGGGGGTCCATAAATCACTTAACCGTGTGGAAACGCGAAATCAAGGAACATAACACGGTATGGCGGAAACTAGGGTTGTGGAAGTGGAACAAAACACCAGGCATAAGGCCGGGCCTTCCACCCTTTACCAAGTATAATAGATGCATTAATTATAGTAGATATATATGTTGTGATATCCCAACAAGTAAACATGTTCCAACAAGGAACAACATCTCCATGTTCCAACAAGGGAACAAACTTCATCTTCACCTGCAAAGACAGCAGCTATAAGAGGGAAATGAGCAAAGCGGTAACATAGCCAATCAACGGTTTGCTGGGAAAGGATGGTTAGGGGCTGACATGGCAATATGGGTGGTATGATATGGCAAGTGATAGACATCATAGCATAGGCATAGCAAAGAAGCGAGCAACTAGCATAGCAAAGATAGAAGTGATTTCGAGGGTATGGTCATCTTGCCTGCAAGTTCTCGAGTTGTCGAGCTTGATCCTCGTGGCGTTCTCAACAGGTTCCTCGTTCACGTACTCGTCTCCGGCTCTACCCAAAGCAGAACACAAACAAAGGAACCACAATAAATCACGGTGCAATGCACAAGCAACATGATGCAAAACATGACATGATATGCGAGATGTGATATGCAATGCGTATCCGCTCCGGAAGGAAAATGATGAACCAGGCATCAACGGCAAACCAAGTATGCCGCTGGAAAATGAGATGATTTCGGTTGAAATCAATATAAAGATCACGGAATCGGATGCGGTTTGCAAATGACAAGCAAAACAAGAATGGCACAAATTTGCCATTAATAGCATGATGCCACTTAGCAAGCAACAAGAAATTAAGCTCTGCACCCAAGCGTACCAGAAAAAGCATATGGCGTTGATCTACTCAAGATGCTTGACAAAAGATGAACACTGAGCTACGGCTAAATCACACCATAACAGGTCCAAACAAGCATGGCAAAGTGCAAAACATATCAACTTCAGGACTTAGTGAAATTCTGAACATGGCAAAATCAGCATCGAGGAAGCAATGTTGAGACAAGCAAACGACATGCTACAGGAACTTATAATAGCAAAACAAGGCATGGCATGAATCTACTCAAAGCATAGAATAAAAGTCCCTCTGACCATAAGCCAAAAGGATCAGAAAATATAATAACACCCATGTCAAAATAGCAAGTTTAGTTATGATTCAACAGCAGGGCATGGCAAAATCAGCTAACAAGTAGGCATGTTTAAGAGCTCGATGCACTCTGAGCATTACATGATAAACTAAGCATACATACATCAAGAAGACATGGCATATAAGACATACATGGCAAGAACAACTTCATAGCATACGGATCAACCACAACAACCTTGGCAAAATTGAATAACATGTAAACAATCTGCGGAAACATTTTATAGCAAAAGTAGAGCTCGATTGACTCAAGCTATGGCACTCCATAATTGCAAACAAGGGCATGTATGGATGAGCATAACCATATGTTCAAAACATCCTTCTGAAGTATCTCAAAATATGCATGGATCTCGGTAGCATCAAGTTAACATGGCATAAAAATATCAGCAAAACAGGAAAATCAGCAACATCATGAAGCCTAGTTTGCATGCTTGTGCTAGTCACCACAGAGGTCACAAAATACATGGCATACACCCCTGGAAAGATGGCATGGCATATTACAAAACAATGTGGGACTCAAGATCATAGGGTGCACACATCAATCATGGCAAAAATGACAAAAGTGCATGTACATTAAAAGCGAAACTAACATCACATAGCCCTCTTCTAACAGCATTTCGGGCATCAACATGAGCTCAAATGAAAATGATGCAATGAGATTAAATGATCTACTCTTGGAGAACATTTTGACATATTACGCATGAAGCAGACTACGGGTGCAAAGTTATGATCCGATGAAAATGCAACAAATCATCCGAATTAAAGACTTAAGATGGTTTTGGGGCGGGGAAAAAGTCAACCCTTGGATCAGATCTGGCCGGAGCTCGAGTGGTGGCGCGGGCTGGACCTTTCGGGCGGGAGGCGAGGCGCGGAGGGGGAGGCGGAGAGCCGGCCAGGAGGCCGGGCGGAGGCGCCCAGCGGCGGTCAGCAGCGTCCGTCCTGGCCCAGGAAGCAGCCGGCAAGGGGAGCCCGGGCCAGGCGCCGCCTCGGGCGAGAGGGCCCACTTGGGAACCCGGGCCGTGGTGAAATGGCCCGGGGACCAGGGCCCGTGGCCTTGTTGAGGCGGTGGGCGGCCGTTGTCCGGGACCGTCGGCGGATGGTTGGGATTTGCTAGGGTTAGGGAGAGGATCCGAATTTGGAATGGGGGGTGTATATATAGGCATAGAGGGAGCTAGGAGAGTCCAAATGAGGTGCGGTTTTGCCCCACGATCGTGATCCGACGACGGAGGCATGGAAGTGACTTAGATGGGTTATTGGGCTGTTTTGAAAGGGTGTTGGGCTGCAACAAAAGGCCTTTGGAGTCGGTAACCGTTGGAGTACCAAGCGAGCTCAAATGACCGAAACTTGACGGTGGTCTACGGTGGTATACCAAGGCCACTTGACAAACCTCGGTCCATTCGAAAGTTTAGTACCCTTTGCGGAAAAGCGTAAAAGGCGGCCGGGGGACATAAGTGCGGATTGCAAAGCGGACAACGGGAAAATGCTCGGAATCATGGGCGAACACTATGCAAATCGATGCACATGATGACATGATATGAAATGCATGACATGGACAAAATGCAAAGAGGAAAAAACCCAACCACGGAGAATATCATATCACAATGCGAAAATGGCAAGAGTTGGAGTTACAAATATGGAAAGTTACATCCGGGTGTTACAACCTCCACCACTACAAGAGGATCTCGTCCGAGATCTAGGATGAAAGAACTCGGATATTGGACGGAGGTGATCCTCGGCTCCCGGTGGCTTCTCGGTCGAAATGGTGTGACCACTTCACTTTCGAATTTGATTGACTTGTTGCAAGTCTTCGCTCGGTTTCTTCAAGAATAGCAGGGGTGCTCATGATAAGAGATCTTCTTGAAGGTCAATTTCTTGAAGTTGATAGTGCGCTCGAGAGTCTTGAAGCACTTGCGAAGTTGTGACCGTGAAACACATCGTGCCGTTCGCGAAGTTGGACGGAAGCTCAAGTTGATGGCGAGATCTCCTCTTTACCAATGATCTTGAAAGGACCCACATATCTAGGGGCAAGCTTCCCTTTGATACGGCGGCAGTGCCTTTCATTGGAGGGCGGAGGTAGACATGGTCTCCGATTTCAAAAGCCACATCCGGTGCTTGTCATCATAATAGCTCTTAGGCGCGATTAGCGGCTTTGAATTCTCACGAATGACTTTGCACATTTCTTACCTTACGTGATCAAGTCGTTGCCAAGAAATTGGCGTTCACCATCTCGGACCAATTGAGAGAATCGGCACTTTACGCCATAGAAATTTCGAATGGGGCCTTGCCGAACTTCGCTTAAGCTGTTGTTGTAAGAGAACTTCGGCATATGGAAGACAATCTTCCCATTTCATACGAAGGAAATGACACAAGCCACGAGCATATCTTCAAGGATTTGATTGACTTCGCTCGACTTGGCCACTTGTTTGAGGATGGAAAGCTGTCTTTGAAACAAATGTTGGTGCCCATGGCCTTGAAAAGAATCCCAAAACTTGGAGGTAAAGATGCTGCCGATGCAGAAAGATCACTTGTGGAATGCCGTGCAAGGAGACAATCACGGAGGTGTATAGCTCCCAAGCGAGCTGCTGTGATAGACTCTTTGATAGGAAGAAAATGAGCCACTTTAGTAAGCTTGTTAATGACAACGAAGATAGCATCATTTCCACGCTTGGACTTAGGAAATCCAGTCCAAGTCCATCTCGATATGATCAAACTTCCATTCGGAATAGCAAGAGGTTGGAGGAGACCAGCTGGTCGTTGGTGTTACCTTTCACTCTTTGCGACATCACATTCATTCACGAATTGAGCAATTTCTCGCTTCATTGAGTCCACCAATATATGCTTGAGGTCATGGTACATCTTCGTACTTCGGGATGAATGGATAGAAGCGAATTGTGCCTCGTTCATAATGATTTTACGTAGATCACCCTTTGGAACCACAATCCGGTCCTCAAAGAAAAGAGTATCTTTGTCATCAATGTGGAAGCACTTGTATTTGGAAATGCCCTTGTCGATACCACGTTTCACCTTTTTCACCATGGTATCCAGAAGTTGAGCCTCACGAATCTGATCTTCCAAAGTAGGAGAGACTATGAGGTTGGCAAGAAAGCCTTGAGGAACAACTTGAAGATTCAGCTTGGAAAGCTTCACGGAGATCCGACTAGAAGGGCTTGAGGATTAAACTATTGCGTAAGCCTTCCTGCTCAAAGCATCTGCAATGACATTGGCCTTGCCGGAGTATATTCAATACTTGGGTTGTACTCTTGAATCATTTGACCCATAGTGCCTTGAGGTTGAGGTTGGGTTGAGTGAAGATATACTTGAGACTCTTGTGATCGGTGAAAATGTCCACTTTCCTTCCCAACAAGAGATGTCTCCGTTATTAATGCATGGACAACTGCCCAACTCAAGATCGTGAGTGGGGTAGTTCTTTTCGTTAGGCTTCAGGTGGCGAGAGGTATAGCCACAACTCTCTTCTCTTGCATTAACACAGACGAGACCTTGAAGAAAGCATCACGAAAACTTGAATGGCTTGGATTCATCGGGAGGAGTCAAGGCAGGGGCTGTGCAGTTTCTCTTTGAGAGTATTGAAAGCAACGTCACACTCGGGAGACGGACATACTTCACATGCTTACGGAGGAGGTTGGAAAGAGGCTTTGCAATCTTGGAGAAGTTCTCACGAATCTTGACAATAGCTTGCAAGACCAGAAAAGCTGAAGCTACTTGACATACGAGGAGGTTCCCAATTCAGCTGCGACACCTTCTCGGGATTAACAGCGATGCCCTTGGCGGAGATGATGTGACCAAGGTAAACACTTCATCAAGCCAAAATTCACATTTGGAAAACTCGCATAAATTGATGCTCTCAGCTTGTCTAGCACCAATCGCAAATGCTTGGCATGATCCTTCTTATTCTTGGAAGACCAAAATATCATCCAGATAGACCAAGGCGAATTCATTGGTGTAGGGGTTGAAGATGAAGTTCATCATTCGAGAGAATGTTGGAGGAGCATTGACAAGGCGAAAGACATGACGATATACTCATAAGAACCAAAGCATTGACGAATCTGTCTTGGGAATATCTTGTTCACGAATCGAATCGATGATAGCCCATCTGAAGGTCAAGCTTGAAGAACACTTTAGCACCTTTGAGTTGCTCGAAAAGCTCATTGATGTTGGGAAGTGGATACTTGTTCTTGATTGTCTTCTTATTCAATGGGTGATGTCGGCCAAAAGTCGGTCCGTGCCATCCTTTACGGACAAAAGAACACCACAACCCCAAGGAGATGAACTTCGATGCGATCAAACCAGACGCTCTTGTTCATCGAGCTGCTTCTTCAATTCCTTCAGCTCATTAGGTCCAAGCTTGTATGGGCGCTTACAAGCGGGTTCGATGCGGGCTCAAGATCGATACTGAACTCAAGCGGCGGTGAGGAGGCATTCTGGAAGCTCTTACGGAAAGACATCTTGGTACTCTAAGCAGTTGGAATCGAGAGATAGCATCAATTAAGCCCTTCTCATTGAGAGAAAACAACCGAATGGTTTCATCACGAGCGGCATAGATGATCACATCATTAGAAGAGTGAGTCAATTGAATTTCCAGCAGCACAATCAAGCTGAGCTTTGTCTTTGATAAAAGCCGATCCATTGAGAATAAGATCAATATCCGAGTCACCAAGGACAATTGGTTTAGCGAAATCTATAATCGCCCATCTTGATAGAAACATCAGGGACGCAAATATTAGATGTCATTTGCTTACAGGGACACAATCTTCAACGGAATAGGAATATTTTCCGTCACAAACTCATGCTTGGCAACAAAGGTCTCGAAATGAAAAGCGATGCACGGTATCAAATAAGACTTTTGCAGGAATATCATTAACTGAGAGATTACCCATTATCACCTCAGTAGATTCCTCCGCTTGAGCTGCATTCATCATATTCACCTTGTCATGCTTTGGATTATGCTTGACCACTGCATTGCTAGAAGGTTTCACAGGAGGAGGAGGCGGAAGGCGCCTTTGGTTGAAGCACTTGTTCGCATAGTGACCTTTCTGCTGACATCTGTTGCAAGTCACCTCACGAGCGGACGGTGGTAAGGAGCATTTGACCTTGGAGCTTGAGAATTAGACTTGTTACGATAGCTTGGGTTGGGCGGGTGGGAAGATCCCGACCACCTAAGTTCTTCTGCTGATAAAGGCTGGCGGACGGAGGAGGAGGAAGGTAGAACTTCGCTGCTTAGCTGCCACTTGAGAGGAAGAAGAAGACTGAACTGCATCCTGATTCTCTTCTTAGAAGCCTCACATTTGAGCTGGGCAGCTTCTTGCTTGATGCCATGTTGTAGAATTCATCATACTTTTGGCTCAAAAAGCACGAGCTAATTGCAGATCTTCTCTGAGACCACCTCTGAATTGATAGATCATACTCTTTTCATCGAGGGACGTCTTGCTTACAAAGCGGCGAGTTTGGAGCTGGATGTTGTATTGATACAGACATGTTGCCTTGCTTGAGATTCGGAACTCCTCACGCTTGCTCTCAATAACACTTTTGAATGTGGTGAGCTCTGAAATCTCGGCGGAACTCATCCCGAGTAATGACCACGACCTCCTCACGGAATCTTTGTATTCTGGTACCACTCGCTTGGTCCTTGAGTTGAAGAAGCAAACTTGACAAAGTCCTCAGTGCGACATTGCTACATTCAAAATGTTTGCGGTGTCCACAAGCCAATCGTCGTTGTGGCCTCGACCTGACTGAAAACTTGGTGATTAGCGAGGCCCGGGCGGGGTAGCAAAGTCGGTGGTTGTTGCCTTAGCCTTGATTTCCTTGATTGCCTTGCCCTTGGATGCAGCTCTTGCAAGAGTTGCAAAATCATCGAGCATTGGCATTGGTGGCTGCCATGGCTTGCCATGCCTCCGGGAGAGGTGGAGGTGGAGGTTGAATGATTCCCATCATTTCGTTCCGGATTACGGCGCGTTGGCGGAGCCATCACGAAGAGGTGACATCCGTTAGCACTTGATAGACAGACGGACAAGTTGAATCAGCGGATAGAAATTGCAACATATAGTCTTCACAATAAACATTGAACAAGACGAGCGAATGAATTAAATTTAACATCACCGTCCATTAGGTGAAAGCCACTTGATAAAGGTTTGATGAAAAAAATAACAAATACATTTGGAACAAATAAGTGGTAAGATTACCCAATCACAAACCAAATACTGCGGGAAGAAATGCTGGAGCTACTTGAATCCCACCTATAAACTCCGAAACTTTACGGTTATGCAATGCGGTGTGGGGATCACGGGGACAAAATATATCACCCAAACTAACAATACCTAGATCCGGTGTATCCATCATCAACACATAACCAAGAAACCCTCGGAAATCGTGTACCTCGACCTTGAAAAGTCAGATTATCGAGTCATGGAAATACTCCGAGCTACGCCCGATCTTTGGGTTATCGAGGTTATCTCACCAACAAGCTGTAACAAAGAGATTTGATGTCGGCAAAACTCAGGTATTCGAGGCATAGCGATAAAATTGTGACAACAACTTTCAGACTCAACTCCACGGGACCTGCCACAACCCTAAATGTCGGGAGGCACCAAGAACAATGTTCTCGTCACAAAACCATCGAACGATTCCAAGATACCGGTGATCCTAAAAAAATTTAGTGAAATTTGAGGAGAGGAGATCAAAACTTCTCGTGGGAGACCTCACGGCGGCGAAGGGATGGGAGTAAAAAAATCCTACTCTCGATATATATAACCTAAGACTCAAAACATTTTGTTCTAGACTCAACAACGTGACAAATAAACAAGTAGGGGCTCCTAAGTGGAAGGCTCGATTACCAACTTAGCGCCCTCGATCGGCTATATCTCCCGTGTGAAAGCACGACTTAGAGCATAACGCATTGAAAGCAATGTCCAAAGTGAGGTAATCTTCACACAACCCATGTAATACATAAGGGAAAGAGATACATAGTTGGCTTCGATGCCACTTCCACAGTACATAAATAAACATCCATCATTGATTACACTCAAGGTCCGACTACGGAACCAAAATAAAGAAGATACCCCAAATGCTACGGATCCGATCGTCCCAACTAGGCTCCCTCGATCATCGGGAAAAGACACATAAGTGACCACGTTCCTCATCAAACTCCCACTTGAGCTCGGTGGCGTCACCTGCCTGGCATCGTGGCACACAGCTGTTTTGGTAGAATCTGAGTCAGGGGACTCAGCAATCTCACACCGCGAGATCAAGACTATTTAAGCTTATAGGAAGGACGAGTTGTGAGGTGGAGCTGCGACAGCGACTAGCATATATGGTGGCTACATTAAAAAGGCGAGAAGAAAGCAAAGGCAGACGTGAAGCTAGTAGCGATCAAGTGATCTGAACTACTTCGTCAAGCATAACTCCAACCGTGTTCACTTCCGGACTCCGAGAAGAGACCATCCGGTTACACACGGTTGATGTGTATTTTAAATAAAGGTCAACCGGGTTTTCTACAACGGACATTAACAAATTCCCATCGCCTCATAACGCGGCAGGCTTTGAAGATAATACCTGCGGGGTGTCCCAACTTAGCCCATTATAAGCTCTCACGGTCACGAAGGATATTCCTTCTCGGGAAGACCGATGTCTCGGAATCCGGACTACAAGACATTTCGACACAATAAAACAAGACCAACAAAGCCGCCCGATTGTGGACAAATCCCGATAGGGCTGCACATATCTCGTTCTCGAGGGCACATCCGGATGAACACTACGTGCAGCGAAGATGCCCCAAGTTGCCTCGGTGGCACCGCAAGTGGCTCTAGTTTGGACCAACTCGAGGAGCATTGGCCGGGGTTTAAATAAAGATGACCCTCGGGCTCATGAAACCGGGAAAAAACTTGGTGGCAAATGGTAAAACCAAAGTTGGGCCTTCTTTGGAGGAGTCTTATTCAAGCGAACTGTCAAGGGGTCCATAAATCACCCAACCGTGTAAGGAGCGAAATCAAGGAACATAACACGGTATGGCGAAACTAGGGTGGCAAGAGTGGAACAAAACACCGGGCATAAGGCCGAGCCTTCCACCCTTTACCAAGTATAATAGATGCATTAATTATAGTAGTATATATATTGTGATATCCCCAACAAGTAAACCTGTTCCAACAAGGAACAACATCTCCATGTTCAACAAGGAACAAACTTCATCTTCACCGCGACAACGCTATAAGAGGTGAGCAAAGCGGTAACATAGCCAATCAGCGGTTTGCTAGGAAAGGATGGTCGAGGGCTGACATGGCAATATGGGTGGCATGATATAGCAAGTGATAGGCATCATAGCATAGGCATAGCAAAAGGCGAGCAACTAGCATAGCAAAGATAGAAGTGATTTCGGTATGGTCATCTTGCACAAAGTTCTCGAGTTGTCGAAAGCTTGATCCTCGTAAGCGTTCTCAACAGGTTCCTCGTTCACGTCTCGTCTCCGGCTCTACCCAAAGCAAGAACACAAACAAAGGAACCACAATAAATCACGGTGCAATGCACAAGCAACATGATGCAAAACATGACATGATATCACGAGATGTGATATGCAATGCGTATCCAGGCTCCGGAAGGAAAATGATGAACCAGGCATCAACTTGGCAAACCAAGTATGCGCTGGAAAATGAGATGATTCGGTTGAAATCGATATAAAGATCACCGAATCGGATGCACGGTTTGCAAATGACAAGCAAAACAAGAATGGCACAAATCGCCATTAATAGCATGATGCCACTTAGCAAGCAACAAAAATTAACTCAAAGCGTACGGAAAAGCATATGGCTGATCTACTCAAGATGC